>QXTE01000113.1:4884380-4926257 GCA_003942145.1 Platysternon megacephalum | reverse complement strand
CCCTCTGCCAGCCCCACACACCCGTCTCCAGCTAGCCCCACACCCCCTGCCCTGCCCTCAGCCAGCCCCACACCCCCTGCCCTGCCCTCAGCCAGCCCCACACACCCGTCTCCAGCCAGCCCCACACCCACCTGCCCTGCCCACAGCCAGCCCCACACCCACCTGCCCTGCCCACAGCCAGCCCACACACCCCTGCCCACAGCCAGCCCCACACACCCCTGCCCTGTCCGCAGCCAGCCCCACACACCCCTGTCTCCAGCCAGCCCCTCCTGCACCCCCGTGCCCGAAGCCAGCCAGCCCCGCACCCTGTCAGGTTATTCATTTATTTTTATTAAATATGTAGACTAAATAATGAAATTAATAAATTTTCAAGCCAAACGTGTATTAATTCTAATGAACAATGCCAAATTATGCAGTATTCATTTTTGAAAGTGTACAATAAGCGATGCTCCGGTGGGTGGGGGGCGCAAGGTGGAAGTTTCGCCTAGGGCGCAAAATATCCTTGCACCGGCCCTGAGATCAACTATAACACAGGGGAAAAAACAACCTAAAAGGTACAGAAACAAAGTAGCAAACAAGTTTTAAGACTTAGCGTGGCACTGTCTTACCCACAGACACACTGTGCACTTCATTGGTGACTGAGTTCCAGCGGCAAACTTTCTGTGAATTAATATCCACATATACAAGTGCATTTTCCCTTTCTTCCCATACTGGGCACTCTCCCATCCTGTTCTTCTCCTTCACAACAGACTCAATTTTAATAGAACACATGGCCTGAGAGGAGGAGAGCAAAAGATGAACCACATGAAAAATTCATTTTAACAAAAGAAGGCTTATTGTATTGAATTTTTATAGAAACATCATATTTAGAGCAGGAATTCGGGAACTATATGGTCCTATAGATGCCACATAGGATTAGTGAATATTTGGGGAATCCAATACATCTAGTCTCCGGTACTTATATGGGTCCCATTATTATCTTATCTTAGCACCTCACAATCTAGGACTCGAATATTGAGACTTACAGTGTGAGGATCCCAGATTTATAACTGGACAAATTACCTTATGCTAAAACTTGATAAAAACTTAAGGCTTGAAAATATCACCTTGTATTTGCTAAGCAGGCTTCTGGAAAGAGAAAGGGAAAATAGGGAATAAACAAAAAATGGCGGGGGGGGAAGCCAAACATGAAAAAGAATTAAACTTTATAGTTTGACTAGGTGGGTGAGGTAATATCTTTTATTGGACCAACATCTGTTGGAGAGAGAGACAAGTTTTTGACCTTACACAGAGCTCGAAAGCTTGTCTCTCTCACCAACAGAAGTTGGTCCAGTAAAATATGTCACCTCACTTACCTTATCTCTCTAATATCCTGGGACCAACATAACTACAGCTACACTGCATACAAACTTTATTATTAACATTCATTTTTCTACATGTATTTTCTGATGTTTCCCTGGAGTAATCCCTCCTTCCCCCAAATTCTAGGACATGGGTTTAATATTTTTGTAGTGTTGCCAAGTGTTAATTCATACCAGGGATGTAATTGTAGTGTAGGAGTCGGGGGGGCGGTGTTTAAAAGGTAATAGGTAAAAATAGTATTTCAAGAACATAAGATCCCTCTCATTAATATATATATAATATATATATAATTATATATATATATATTAATTAATGAGAGGGATCTTATGTATGCACCCACCTTATAGTAGCTCCATCTATCCACCAGTAGCTGAAAGCCTGTGCTATCACACAGGTGTAATATGTAAAGTCATGTGGTAAAAAAGCCAAAAATGGCTAAGAACTCAAAAGAGGGATGGTAGCAGACTGTGAAACCCAGCAAAGATTCAACCTGGTGATATTCTGAACAAAAAGAGCTCTCAATCATGCTTATAGATGTTCCCCTTGCTTCACGCTGACACAACAGACATCTAGGCTTCAGAGTGATGTTTGGGGTTATTGTGTGTGTTGATTGTGTGGGTGGTTGTGTTGATTTGGGTCTTGGAAGGTTGTGCTGGGAGATTTGATTTGTGCAGGTGGCAAATGAGGGATGTGCGCTACCGTGAGGGGTTCTGTATGTTTGGAATTATTTTGTATGCTGGTTGTGTTGTTGTGGAGGGCTTGTATTGGGCAGGGAGAGTTGTGTGGATTTCCATGGGTGACAAATGAGGGGTTTATAGTGAGGTGAGGCGCTGTGTGTGTTTGGGGTTATAGTGTGTGCTGGTTGTGTTGCTGTCTGGGTGATTGTGTTGATTTGTGTCTGTGGTGGTTGGTTGTGCTGGGAGATTGTGTGGGTGGCAAATGAGAGGAGTGTATTGTAGTGAGGGGCTGTGCGTGTTTGGTATTATTATGTATGCTGATTGTGTTGATTCATTTCTAGAGGGAGTTTTTGCTGGGAGATTTCTGTTTATTTGTGCAGGTGGTGAATAAGGGGTGTGTGCTGCGGTGAGAGGCTGTGTGTGTTTGGGGTTATTGTGTGTGCTGGTTGTGTGGTTTGGAAGAACTATGGCAGTGGGGCCAAGTAATCTGCCATTTTAGTAGTCTCCCTCATACAACCAGGTGCAGTTTGTAAAGCTGAAAATGGCTGAACATTTTAAAATTGGACAGTAACAGACTGTGAAACCCAGTGATGACTGAACCTGGTGATATTCTGAACAAAAAGAACTCTCAACTATGCTTGTAGCTGTTTCTATCACTTCACACTGACACAACAGACATTCCAGGCTTCAGAGTGACACACAGTGCTTGACTTTGCAACCTGAATAAGGTTCTTGTAACATATTCTGTGTTTGTAATTTCCTAGCTTTTTAAAAAAGCAAACTGAAAAAAATGAAGCTCCATTGTGTGGTATCACAGTGACTAGAGCTGGGCAGAGAATGTTTGGCAGAGGATTTTGAAACTTGGTCTTGTTCCAATTCAGCAAAAGGTTGACATTCTCTGTGAAAATGGAATTCCTGTTCTCCTCCCAGCTCTACTGGGAGCCTGGACTCTGGGGCAGTTTGTAAGCCACAAGAGCCCCAACTCCGAGGGAGCCCACTTGGCAGACTGTCCTGGAGCTGCGGATCCTAGAGGCCTGTGCTGCCAAGAAGCCTCGAGCCGGGGAGCTAGGGCTCTCAGGGCTTCCAGGCTCTCGGCTCCCCTTCAGCCCACCTGATGGCCTGATGAGGCAACTGGGAACTTGAAAGCTGGGGTGCTCCAGCAGTTTGCCAGGCAGGCTGCCATGTCAGGTGGGAGAGCTGGCAGGAAACCAAGCAGGATTCTTCTGTCAGCAGCCTGCTCAGTTTCCAGTGTAATTTCATCAAAATCAACATGGTCCCACAGAACATTTTGATTATGACTAATCAGCAAAACCCAATGAAAAAATGTTTCATCAAAAAAAATTTGACCAGCTCTAATACTAACACCCACATAATTCATCAGCCGGGTTTGAACCTTTAGATCCACTGCCCAGACCTCTGCCACTTCAGCTAACAGGGTAAGCAAAAGTAATTGTAGGTTGTCATCTTCTATGTGGACCTGCAGTAGAGGGGAATGGGACACTTTGCCAGTGGTTTTCACAGATATTTGCTGACAGAAGAGGAATTGGGGCCCTCAGGGACCTGGTGTTCCATTACAAGCTCTGGAGCGGAGTTCTGTCTAAGGGGCATAGACTCTTTTGTCTATTCCCACCCAAAATTGACCCCTTCTGCCCTGTCCCCTCCAACCAGCCCCTCTCATGTCTCTTCCCCATTCCAGGATCCTTGTCTCAGTCTCATTCTTCTGCCTACCCAGTCCCAGCCTCCACTCCTCAGTTTTCTTTCTCATTCCATTGCTGGTCTCCTTTCCCAGCCAGTCCTAGTCTCCCCTCTGGGCTCACTGTCCAAGTCCCAATTTTCCCCACACTTTCATTCTCTCACCACCAAGCATGGGCAGTGAGTGACTCCTGCATTTGAAGAGGCTGGGCGTGAGCGCTGGAAGCTCCCTAGAAGTGTGGGTGTACGGGGAGACTTTGGCAAACCAGTAAAGTGCCTAAAACCACTATGGCTTATTGTTAAAAAGCAACCTAGTCAGCAAGCTGTAAATTGGCCAGTCAGCAATCTCAGCTTGACCAAGGCAGGAGGGGAGGGGATTTTGGGTGCCACGGAAAGGGCAGCTTGACTCCGCATCCTTCCTGATAAGAATTGTGTTGAAGTTGCTGATACATGCATTTTAAAAGAGCAGGAATGTCTATTGGGGTCTCAAGGCTGCAGACTCTGGAAAACCCCACACCTGGTTAATCAATAATCAGAAGGAACCTCTTGCTTGAAACTGCTTACTTAACAAGGTTTCTTTAAGGGACATGTCATTCTATTACTAATGTAATAGAATACTAATGTAAGGGGAAAAAGCTTGAGATAGTTGGACTCGTTTGGGGACTCTTTTGGACTCTCCCTCTGGATACATCTTGCGGTCCCCACCGGCAGATGGAAGATTTGGCCACCGGAAGCCTGCCGCTGTGTCACTTGAAAGCCACACTCAGCTTTGGTAATTATCTAGGGTTGGGGTGTTTTACTAATCTTGTTGCGGGCGTGTGTAAGTGCTTGAGACTAGTAAAGTTTAGCTTTAAGTGAAAGCACTCTTGTGTTGTCCTGTTTGTGCCAGCCATCGATCGGTCGGACGGCCGTGTCTCCCCTGATTTATTTCCTGACACCTCCTCGCACAGAGTAAAGTTACCCAGAGCTTTGGGTTGAAAGAACCCCGGGTAACATTGGGGGGGGGGCACCAGTTACCGGACCGTGGCCTGCCCCACTCAGCCTCCTCCCCCTGAGGCCCCACCCATGCTCCACCCTAGGCCCCACTCCCGCTTAGCCCCTGCCCCAGAGGCTCACCCACGCACTCCACTCGCGCCTCTCCACCCCCTCTCCTGAGGCCTCCCCCCGACCACCGCTCACTCCTCGGAGATACAAGCCGCTGGCGGGGGGTCCTCAGTGGAAGAGGCGGAGCGGGAGAGGGAAGAGGCACCGCACAGGCAGGGCCACGGGGAAGAGGATGAGCGGGAGCAGGGCCTCAGGGCTTAGCACAGGCAGAGCCCTGGCTCAGGCATCCTTTCAGTGGCAGCTCTCCAAAGGCGGCAGGCCAGCATACCTCCAAAGGGAGGTGCACCACATCCTGTTTGGGGAGGCGTAGCCTCTTATACCCACCACCCAGCGGCGTATTATCGCCTAGGCCAACAAGGCCTAGGCCTAGGGCGGCAAATTTGCGGGGACGGCAAATTTGCTGGTTTCCCCCCGGCCCCGCCCAAACTCCGCCCCTTCCCCAAATCCCCGGCCTGCCTCCTCCCCTGGGCACGCCACACTTCCCTCCTTCCACCTCCCTCCCAGGCTTGCTGCGCGAAAGCGCTGGGAGGGAGGGAGGAGAAGCGAGTAGCAGCGTGCTCAGAGGAGGAGGTGAGCTGGGGCCGGCAGGCACGGGGAGTAACCCTTAGGGGGGAGGGGGGGAGGGAACCGCACCCCACCCCAGCTCACCTCCGCTCCACCACCGCCACCCCCCGAGCGCGCCGCAACTCCCCTTCTCCCCCCTCCCTCCCAGGCTTGCTGCGCGAAAGCGCTGGGAGGGAGGAGAAGCGAGTAGCAGCGTGCTCAGAGGAGGCGGCGGAGCGGAGGTGAGCTGGGGCCAGCGGGCGCGGGGAGTAACCCTTGGGGGGGGGCAGGGAACCGCTCCCCACCCCAGCTCACTTCCGCTCCACCACCGCCATCCCCCAAGCGCGCCGCAACTCCCCTTCTCCCCCCTCCCTCCCAGGCTTGCCATGGGGGAACGGAGGTGAGCTGGCGGGGGGGGGGGGGGCAATTTTGTCAGGGCCTAGGGGCAGCAAATTTGTTAATCCGCCCCTGCCACCACCCATGCTCCCAACTCTTTGTCCCCAGTCTTTGCCCAGCCACTTCAGTTCCCCCCTCCTGGCTCTTCATCCCATGTCTCTCCTCCCACACTAGCTCCCAGTCCTAGTCTCTCACCCTGGGCTGCTCATCCAATATCAGTCTCCCCACTCAAACCCTCCCAGGCTCTTTGACCCCAGCTCCCCTTTCCCTGGCCCTTGTTTCAGTCTCTCGGCCTGACCAATCCCAGATTTTCCTCCCTCTGGGGCTGCAATTCCATTCTCCCTGCTGAACCAGTCCCAGCCTCCTCTATCTCCTGACTCCTATTCCCAGTCTATACTCTCTCCCAGTCCCAGTCTCTTTGCCCAGCCAATCCCAGTTTCCATCACCCCCACCAAGATTTTTCCAAGGCTTATAAACTTGGTCACACTGGTTTTCTCACAGGGATAGCATCCCTGACACAAAACCCGCCACTGCTCCAACAGCTAAAGCTAGTTTAAAAATGATAACCAAATTTTTTTAATATGGACACAACTTATTTTTCCCTAACCTCATTCTAAGAAATGGCTGAACCGTTTTGACTGAAATTTTTCAACAAAGTTCAGCCTGAAGCAAACATTCAGTATGGAAAATTTCAGCCTGAATGGTTGAAGTTGGCAAAGTTATAAGCAACTGAAAATAGGGTGGGAAGTGTCAGGGAAACTGTTCTGCAGGGTTCCAGCAACTTCTGAAACAGAAGACAGTGAATGCCACTAAAGGTCTCACAAACTAAAAGGATACTTCCCAATTCCTATACACTACACTCTTCTAGCAGGTATTTCCAACCTCCCCCACCCACTGGCCTACTATGATCCTCTCCCTTCATAATAAAAGGTGGAGACTCAGTGCTCCCATCCCACTTTGACAAACACCCTGACTTTTTGCTCCAGCTGACAAAACCTTCCTGAACTCCCTTGCCTCCCAATAGTGACAAGCTCATCCCCAGCTCTGCTACCTGTGCTGTGGTAGTCCACAGCCCGTGGAAGCAAATCTCCCAGCCTGGGTCAACAGACTCGGGCTCATGCTACCACACTAAAAATAGTTGTGTAGATGTTCTGGTGCAGGCTGTACTTGGGCTCTGAAGCCTATGGAAAGGGGTGGGCTTCAGAGCCCAAGCTCCAGTTAAAGCCACAACTTCAAAGCGCTGTCTACACAGCTATTTTTAGAGCACTAGCACAAGCCCAATCTGTCAACCCCGGCTGGGAGGTTCGCTGCAGTAGGCTGTGTAGACATACCCCTAGAGGTCTCCACACATCTCATTTTCCAAAGGGTTTCACATTTAACATGCCTAGTCTTAGTTTGTAAGATCTATGAGCAGGAACTATGCGGGAGATTCTCAAAAGCACAAACGGCAATTAGGTGTCTAATGGTCATTGAAAGTCATTTGTGTTTTTGAAAGTCTCCCCCTTTATGTCTTCCTCTGTGTTTTGTACAGCATGCCACAGACATTATTTACTAAATCCCTCATATGGATCACGCCTGAGGTGAATGATCAGGAAAGTTAACATTCCAAAGAGAAACCAGTGAACCCTAACATACTTTCATGAAAATAACAACATCTGCTTCGCTTTTTATGAAGGCATTATACATAATTATATTGACATTTTAGTCTCTTGAAATCATTCCTCAGCCACTTTCAGATCAGACGTGGCCAACATGTATCATCAAAATCCTTTGCATATTGAAACATCTTGAACTTACCACTGCTTTGAGGAGGCAAGAAGTATATCTGGTTAGGAACTAAAAGCCAAATGATATCAAAACATCCATTCTGATGTAAAAAAGAAACTGTATAATTAAAAATCTCTTTCCAAGAGTTCTCTTAAAATAGTATTTCTGAATTTTAAATATTTTGTGTCTTTAAAAATCATTGTTGTAGCAAAATTTGTGGCTTCAGTATGTATTAGATATAGCCAAAGAATCTACTATTAACCACTGGATACTAAGTGTGCTTTTTCCATCTCTCTCTTTCTCACACACACTCTCTCAATTTCAGCTTCAGATTGAAATCTCGAACAAGGCAACAGCTGATACTTTAAGTTTCTGTCCAATTGAACAATAGTCTGTGAAAGATAATTAAGTAATTTTGGGAACACACACAATTTAAATAACACTGCAATTTTAACACAGACAAAAAGGCAGAATATTCAAACCAAGCTATGGGGCACAAAGAGGAAATTTTATACTATTCAGGTAATAAGGACTAATTAAAGAACACAGCTCCGGCAGATAAACCCAAGGATTGGGTTGGTGTCTTCTTTCCTATGCTGACCCAGTAAAACTGTCAGCAATTTCAGAGATTAAAAATGTGTAATAGTTGATGTTATCTATACTTAGCAATTAGCTGTTTACATTTTCTGTGCAGTCAGCAGTCACATGAATGATGAGGCATGAAACAAGGCCCTGAAAATGGTCTGTTTCATATTGCCAGCAGCAGGACAACCTGAGAGGTGGAAAAGTCTTGCTCAGCATTTTTCTCTGAGTTGTCATTGGGAGCAGAGGAGGAAAATCCAGATATTTCACCATTCACGTTCCCCAATGACTAGCCCAGACTTTTTAAATTTAGAGACAAATGACTAGAGGGAAAAAATGAGGGGAAAAGGGATTTTGTAGTACAATGTCATGTGAGACCTCAAGGAAGGATAGTTGTGTGCTTAAGATACTGGGTTCTTTTAAATGGTGGTTAAAAAGCCATGTCTACACTATAAACACTTAGCCAGCACAGCTATACTGGCAGACCCCCTCGTGTAGCGTATGCCAACAGGAGTTTTTCTGTCAGCATAACACTGTGATGTTGCACTTCATATGTTTTATGGAAATATGCTTATGAGTGTGAATATGATGTAACTGGAATATGCTTTATGCAAAAGATCTCTTGAAAGGTATCATAACAAAGGTTATAACCTTCTGAATATATTCCTCCTATTTGTATGCATGTATCATTCTTGTATCTGAAGCTAGAAATATGAAGTATAACTCTGAGGTCCTATTGTAATTATGCAAAGTGTGGGCCATTAGTGATGGTTTAGAACAGTGGTCCCCAACCTTTTTTGTCTGGCGGGCGCCAGACGACGAGTCACGGAGGACCGTGGCGGCGGACGAGCATCCGCCGAAATGCCGCCGACAAGCAGCAACGTCAATAGGCATCGCCGCCGAAATGCCATCAACAAGCAGCGTCATCCAGAGGCGTCGCCACCGAAATGTCACCAAAAATCGACGCCTCTGGATGACGCTGCTTGTCGGCGGCATTTTGGCGGATGCTCGTCCGCCGGCCAGCACGCGGGCGCACTTAGACATCCCGGTGGGCCCCAAGGCACCCACAGGCACTGCATTGGGGACCCCTGGTTTAGAATCTTGATGGCTCCCATTGACTAGGACAATTGGTTGTAAATGGTTTATTTGCCTGCAAACCTTCTTGTGTATGTGTGGGCCAACCCAGGAAGAATGGAGACTAGGGGTCTAACAGCGACATGTGACCATGTCACATGATACTGGAATCCATCTTAATCCTTGTACTTTTCCATTGATGAGGCAGGGGTGGGGACAAGCACAGACAAAAGATTCCCGCCTTGTGCTAAAGCTATAAACGGGGGTTGAGCAGGACAAAGGGTTCTGCCAGTCATGAGAAAATGCCTGCTTACCACCTGAGATGTCTGCTGGATCTAACAAAGACTGTATCAGGGGAAAAGATTGGGCCCAGACTAGGAAGAAGTCTAGTCTGTGAAAGAAGCTTATTGGAACATCTCGGTGGGTCAGATATTACCTGTAATCAGTTTCTTAATGTATTAGGCTTAGACTTGCATGTTTTTGCTTGACATTTTGCTTGGTGACTTACTTTGTTCTGTCTGTTATTACTTGAAACCACTTAAATCCTACTTTTTATACTTAATAAAATCACTTTTGTTTATTAATAAACCCAGAGTAAGTGATTAATACCTGGGGGAGCAAACAGCTGTGCATCTCTCTCTATCGGTGATACAGAGGGTGAACAATTTATGAATTTACCCTGTATAAGCTTTATACCGAGTAAAACTGGGTGTCTGGGTGCTGGAGGCAGGTAACTTGCTGAACTGTTTTCAGTTAAGTCTGCAGCTTTGGGGACGTGGACCAGACCCTGGGTCTGTGTTGCAGCAGGCTATCATGGATGGCTCAACAAGACAGGGTTCTGGAAGTCCCAAGCTGGCAGGGAAAACGGGCTCAGAGATAATTTCAGCACATCAGGTGACAGTCCCAAGGGGATCTCTGTGACCGAACCCGTCACAAACACCACCACCTCCCCTAATGACATAAGCTAAATCAGTGTTTCCCAACCTGTGTGCTATGGCACACTGTTTTGTCATCAGGCCCAAACAGGTGTGCTGCAGAATTTTTGTGTTTGTGTGTTTCACGAGCGTTTGTGCCAGGCTCAGTTTCACAGCATGGAGCCCACTGGCCTTTCTTTCTTACAGCGAGCTGACGGGAAAATGTTCACCAAAGTTTTTTCCTATTAAAAAAAATGCCTTTTTTACTAAATGGAAGTTTTTTGGGAAAAGAATTCTGTTTTCATCAAAAAACTGAAAACCAAAAGAATTGTTCATTTTTGTTGGTTAAAAACTGAAAAATTGTCATATTTTAAATAAAAGCCTCCAAAAATCCATTTTCATCCAGAAATTTTCATCAGAAAAAACACATTTCCCAACCAGCACTACTTTTCTGTTGCCAAGACTAGCGTGGCCATAAAGTTTAATACCATGGTGCCAACATGAAATGAAGCAATGCAAAGAAGTGAAGTAATAACCATAACAACAGAAATGAATGCACTGTTTTCTCACAGAGCAAATTGGATGCAATATAGTCAGTCATCCCAGCTGTGAGGCAGCTATGAAAACAGCATCACAATGAAAAATTACAAGTCATATAGAGCTAGATGTAAATGCTCTGTGAACGTATAAACATGGGGGAAGGAGGAGAACATGAAAAACTCATCTTCACCCTGCCCAACAGCCAGGCACAATTGCTGTCCCTGTGCTCCACAAAGCACATGAAGTGCTTCTGCCATGTGCCCCTTGAGGTGCAAGACACCCCAAAGCAGGGCCCATGCTTGCCACTCATATGCACCAGCCAGCAAAGGTAACCCAGCATGCAGTGAGATGCATGTTTTACCCATTAAATCTCAGAAATTCTCCCAAAGTAGTGCACCTCTGCATCCCTCATCCCCACCAAAACAGGACTGTATCTATAAAAACATGATTAACCCACAATTAGCACGCACACGCACACACACAGAGTAAAAGTTTACCTCAACTTTTCCGTCTTTATCTTCAGTTAATTTGCTTCTTGTCCTATTGTTCTGTGAAATAGAAAAATTCTCTATTGAAATTGTCAACCTAATGGTATTCATAGATCATGATTATATCCCTCTGCAATACCACCTGTGGGTTCCCTGTTCCCTGATAGTATTTCCTCCCGCCCCCAACACCAAGATTACACACACATACAGATTGTTTTGTCTCTCCTGATATCTTACCCTCCAAATCCTTATGCAATTGCTGTTGGGTTCTTTTACTTCTAGTTTTCCTAAACTGAATGTGATAGTTAAGACACTGAATTCATATACTAAGGCACTATTACTTCTCTGCATGAGAGTCATATACTATTATAAATACACACACATTTTATTTACATATTACACACACCAGAGAACGACATTGGGTTTGTCAATATGGCATTACAAATATTTACTAATTCTCTCTCTAGCTCACTCCTTTCCTCTAAACTGCCCCACTTCTTCCCTCTAGGTATCCAACTTTACACCTACTAGAATCTCCTCTCTTTGGATGTAACCTGCATTTTGCAGTTTGACTCTGTCCTCCTTTGTATTTGCCATTCTTCCCCCTTTCAGAGTCAACAACAAACTTGTTCGAATTTACACTGTTAATAAACAGGCATAAATGCCACTACTGACCTCTGTGGTATCCTACTTGGCAATGTTCTCCAAAAGTCAACTGGAGGGTTATCTTCATGTAACTTCCTTCTCTTTTGAAGAATCCCTCTTGAATGAAACTTGGATCAGGAAGATTTTGGATCCCAAGGTAGTAATTACTTTATTGCTTATTTCAATAGAAACTATTTCTCAGGTAAAGGAATACTTTGATTTTCCCAGGTCGGTTGGAAATAAATACACTCACCTGTGACTATAGATTTAGATCACGAGTGAAAAAACCTTCAGGGCACAGCAGCTGCTCCTCCTGATATGGCTTTTCTTGTTTTTGAGTTCTTGCCCAACCCTACGTGAAATCAATGCAAGTAAGTCTCTGTTCAGGACATAGCAACATAAACAAACAAATGCATTAAAACAAAAGTGAAGAAATTCCACTAAACTGGATGAATGGCAGCAGGGTAGGAAACATCAGGGGGAGGTGACTGCTGTTCACATACAGTGGGTTGGGCATCTATAGAGTGTGTTTTGAACAGATCAAAGCCAAGTCTCAGAGCAAAATCAAGCCAAAAGAAGCCAAAGCCATAGGCACACATAACAATCATCACAGTTGTGACAGATACGGCAATTTCATAGATTCTAAGGCCAGAAGGGACCATTAGGATCATTTAGTTTGACCTCCTGTGTAACAAAGGCCATAGAACTTCCCCAAAATAATTCCTAGTGCATGTCTTTTAGAAAAACATCCAATCTTGATTTTAAAATGGTCAGTGATGGAGAATCCACTACAACCCCTTGGTAAATTGCTCCAGTGGTGAACTACTTCCACCATTAAAATGTACACCTTATTTCCAGTGTGAATTTGTCTAACTTCAAGTTGCAGCCATTGGATTGTGTTATACCTTTCTCTACTAGGTTGAAGAGCCCATTATTTAATATTTATTCCCCATATAGGTACTTATAGACTGTAATCAAGTCACCCCTTAACCTTCTCTTTGTTAAGCTAAATAGATTGAGCTCCTTGAGTCTATCACTATGTTTTTTAATACTTTAATCATTCTTGTGGCTCTTCTCTGAACCCTCTCCAGTTTATCAACACCCTTTTAGAATTGTCACTGGAACTGGGCACAGTATTCCAACAGTGCCAAAAACAGAGGTAAAATAACCTCTCTACTTCTACTCAAGATTCCTCTGTTTACACATCTCAGAATCGCATTCCCTCTTTTGGCCTGAGTCTCACACTGGGAACTCATGTGCAGCTGATTATCCATCAATGCCCCCAAATCATTTTCAGTCACCACTTCCCAGGATAGCGTTTCCCATCCTGTAAGTGTAGCCTACATTCTGTTTCTAGATGTATACATTTACCTTTAGCATATTGTTTGCTTGCACCCAGTTTACCTAGCAATTTAGATTGTGCTGAATCCGTGACCAGTTCTCTTCATTGTTTACCACTGCCCCAATTTTTGTGGCATTTGCAAACTTTACCAGTGATAATTTCATGTTTTCTTCCAGGTCATTGATAAAAATGTTAAATAGTATAAGGCCAAGAACTGATCCCTGCAGGACCCCACTGATGATTCCCTGTTTATAGTAACAGTTTGAGACCTATCAGTTAGCCAGTTTTTAATCCATTTAATGTGCACCATGTTATGTTCATTTATATCATTATAGTTTTTTAATCAAAATATCATCTGGCACCAAGTCAAATGTCTTACAGAAGTCTAAATATATTACATCAACACTATCACCTTTATCACCCAAATTTGTAATCTCAACAACAACAACAACAAAAGATATCCACAGTTTGACAGGACCTATTTCCCATAAACTCATGATCATTTGCATTAATTACATTACCCTCCTCTAGTTCTTTATTAATTAAGTGTCATATCAGCCACTCCATTATCTTGCCCAGGATTGATGTCAGGCTGACAGACCTATAATTATGCAGATCATCCCATTTACCTTTATAAAAATTGGCAAAAAGTTAGCTTTCTTCCAGTCTTCTTGAATTTGCACCAAAACTTATTGAAAATCAACATTAACAGTCCAGCACGTTCCTCAGCCAGCAATTTTAAAACTCTTGGATGCAAGCTATCTGAACCTGCTCATTTAAAAATCTCTAACTTTAGTAGCTTCTGTTTAACATGCTCCAGAGAGATTAGTGGAATGGAAAGAGTGTTATCTTCACCATATGATGAGACTATATCATTTGTTTTTTCCTCCAAATACAGAACAAAAATATTTATTGAACTCTTCTGCCTTTTCTGCATTTTTATTAATAAATCTACCATTTCCTTCTAGTAATGGACCAATGTCATTGTCAAGATTCTTTTTGTTCCTAATATATTTTTAAAAGTCCTTTTATTGTCGTTAACTCTGTTGGCCCTATATTTCTCCCTGTATCTGCTGGCTTTCCTTATCAATTTTTTGCAATTCTTAACTTCTGATCTATATTCATTACTATCAACTTCCCCCTCTTCCATTTGTTATATATTATTTTTTACAGCTGCTTTCACTTCCCATCTAAACCAGGTGGGTTTTTTTTAACTCTTCCTCAATTGTGAGATTGTTGCTTTAAGGCAGGGGTCGGCAACCTATGGCACGCGAGCCGATTTTCGGCGGCACGCCGCTGCCTGCCAGTCCCAGCCCCACTCGCCCCCCCCCGCCCAACGCTCTCCCCTGCGGGGGCAGGAGGCAGAAGCTTGGACCTGCGGCAGCCAAGCTCCCGCCTCCCCCGCTTCTTCCCCCAGCTTGGAGCTTTCCTGCCCCTCCTCCTCCCTCCCGACTATCAGCTGATGGCCGGGGAAGGGGGGCGGAGCCGAGCCGCAGCGTGCTCGCTGCTCCGGAGACAGAGAAGAGGTAGGGACGGGGCCTTGGGGAAGCGGGTGGAACAGGCATATCCCTTCCAGCCCCCTGCCCTGAGCCGCTCAGGGCAGGGGGCTGGGAGCACCCCCACAACCCGAGCACCCCAGCCCTCACCCCTGAACCCCCAGCCCTCTGCCCTGTACCCCTGAACTCCCCCCCACCCCCAGCCCTCTGGGCTGTACCCCCACACACCCCCAGCCCTCTGCCCTGTACCCCTGAACTCCCCCACACCCCAAGCCTTCTGCCCTGCACCTCCACCCACCCCCCCAGCCCTCATCCCTGCTCCCCTCCTCCCCCCCAGGTCTGGGGTCCCAGCTGCCAGCCCCATGCCTTTTAAAAGATCAGCATTTTAATTTAATTTTAAATGAAGCTTCTTAAACATTTTGAAAACCTTGTTTACTTTACATACAACAATAGTTTAGTTATATAATATAGACTTATAGCGAGAGACCGTCTAAAAAACGTTAAAATGTATTACCGGCACGCGAAACCTTAAATGAAAGTGAATAAATGAAGACTCGGCACACCACTTCTGAAAGGTTGCCTACCCCTGCTTTAAGGTATCAAATAAGGTATTCTTAAATGATTCCCCATTATCATTCACATTTTTCTAATTGAATTCTTCCTCCCATCTGATTTTTCTCATAATTGTTTTCAGATTTGTGAAATTGGCCCTATTAAAGCACCAAGTACATATATTACTGGTCTGGACTTTATTCTGCTTGCACATTATAAGTGTGGTCAAATTATGGTCATTTGTACCTAAGGCCCCGTCCAGACTACCCGCCCGGATCGGCGGGTAGCCATCGAAGTATCGGGGATCGATCTATCGCGTCTCGTCTGGACGCGATAGATCGATCCCCGAACGCGCTACTTCGAACTCCGGTACTCCTGCAGGGCGAGCGGAGTACCGGAGTTCGAAGTAGGAGCCGCGAACTTCGATCGCGGCGCCGCGCGGACGCGAGGTAAGTCGCGTTAGTTCGAACTAAGGTACTTCGACTTCAGCTACGCTATTCGCGTAGCTGAAGTCGAAGTACCTTAGTTCGATCCCGCCCCTAGTGTGGACCAGCCCTAAGCTACCATTAATTTTTA
Source organism: Platysternon megacephalum (assembly GCA_003942145.1). Taxonomy (NCBI): domain Eukaryota; kingdom Metazoa; phylum Chordata; order Testudines; family Platysternidae; genus Platysternon; species Platysternon megacephalum. The sequence goes on along the minus strand of QXTE01000113.1, from coordinate 4,910,507 downwards.
GTTCTGTGAGCAGTTCCTCTTTATCTGTCAGGCCAAGATCTAAGATGGAATTTCTAAACATAATATATGACAATTTCCTAACTCAAAAAGTGTTGCAGCCAGCACAGAAGAATTCTAAGGATGTTTTAGTACTGTCAGCATGAGACCTCCAGCAATATCCTTGAAAGAAACCTTATTGAACTAAATTTAAGTATCTTTGGAGTCCATTGAATTAAATGCAAAGGTTATGTATTATTGTGGATTGGGATTGTATATAATCTCTCTAGAGGGGAGATATGATGTGAACCCTGAGAAATGTTCTGAACTTCAGAGGACTGTATTGAAGAATGTGTCAGACAAGAATGGACTTTTGGGACAAACAGCATAAATAGTTTGCTTGGGGAATCTCTAGGCTGTGAATGCAAATTCTCCTCCTCCCCCCAGTTATACAAAAACCCAGCCATGTGTAGCTACATCCTGAACAGGAGACCATTGTCTCTTGATTACCTATTCCCAGAGTCTCAAGATCAAAGGCCAAGTTGAATAGAGAAATGGATGAACTGCCCAGCTGGTTATTTTGGTTCTGAGCTAAGGCTGTTAAACTTGTGACCACAGAAAAACCCCTTGGCAGGGTTTGAAGGACTGACTCCTACGAGAGCCCTAGTTGGAGTTGCGGGTGATCTCTGCTAACCTTATTAGCATGCAAGTAGGTTCTTTTATTGTTTTTAGTATGTTTTCTCTGTAGTATTTTCACGTTAAGAATAAATGTGCTTGCTTACAAAGAGCTATATAGTAACTCATGAGTGCTGATCATTACTTTGTTCAGAGCCTTCAAAAAGAAAGCCTGTTTAGGCAGTCTGGCTTTCTGGCGATATCACAGTGTAGGGAACTGTGTAACCTCGAACAATTCCAATAAGAAGGGAGAGAGATGTGACAGCTGAAGAGCCGGGAGCCTAGAGTGGGTGCCTTTGGCGGACCACAGAGGGGGAATACAGGTGCCGTTGCCCTGAACTGTACCAACAGTTACCATCTAAAGCTGGCAGCATTAGGAATAGAACCTAGGACTTCTGGTTTCAGAAACAAAAGTCCTCATTACTTGAGCTAAAATGAGTATCTCCATTAGCTGAAAATAGCAATAAGGATTTTACCCTTTGTACACTGACTACTGAGAACAACAGTGCACAGTCAAGACAATGGATATGCTAAACCAATCACACTTGGAATGTATTTTTGGATTATTTATTTTTAAAAATTAGCATACATGTAATTTCAATTGCCCTGTAGCCATATGATAATATAGGGTGGTAAAATGTGTGTTTAGTTTGTGTATGTTGTGACGTTGCACCCCATAATGCTTTATAGAAATATGCTTATGAATGTAAATATGACATAACTGGAATATGTTTTATGCTACATATGCCATGTACATATCTTTGCAAAGGTTATGTTCTACTGAATGTATTCATCCTATTTGTATGCATGTATCATTTTTATATCTGAAGTTATGAGCGTTGGCTCTATGCTTGTATTTAAAGTATTTGCTGTAGGAAGCACATAAAACAGATTTGGTCAACATAGTGTGAAGGGGTTATTCAAGTAATTGAGAGTACTTAACTAACAATGAACATTGAAAGACGCCAATCCACGTCTGAGCTTTCCTGGGAACATTCAAACTAACCAGTGGGCAATGGCGTCAGCCTGTAGAGAACTGAGTCATGCATGGACATGTGACTTGCCCATGTGACTCCAAAACTCCATCTTGTAGCTGTGATTCTACACAGGGGGAGAGAGGGGTTTCCACCCACAAGAGAGAGACTATATAAGCCCCTGGAAACCCCTCCATTTTGTCTTCAGCTGGCTCAAGAGATAGCCTTTCCACCCCAAAGAGATGCCTGAAAGAAATTGGAATAAAGGACAGTAACTACAGAGGTGTGAGTGATTGCTGGACCCAGAGTAGGAGGAAGTCTAGTCTGTAAAAGAAGCTTATTGGAACATCTCTGAGGGTGAGATTTACCTGCATTTAGTTTCTTACTGTATTAAGCTTAGACTTGTGTGTTTTGTTTTATTTTGCTTGGTAATTCACTTTGTTCTGTCTGTTATTACTTGGAACCACTTAAATCCTACTTTTTATATTTAATAAAATCATTTTACTTATTAATTAACCCAGAGCAAGCAATTAATTCCTGGGGGAGCAAACAGCTGTGCATCTCTCTCTATCGGTGTTATAGAGGGCGAACAATTTATGAGTTTACCCTGTATAAGCTTTATACCGAGTAAAATGGATTTATTTGGGGTTTGGATCCCATTGGGAACTGGGTATCTGGGTGTTGGAAACAGGAGCACTTCTTAAGCTGTTTTCAGTTAAGCCTGCAGCTTCTGGGGGACGTGAGTCAGACCTGGGTCTGCATTTGTAGCAGGCTCACATGTCTGGCACTCAAAGTTACTGTTGAGAGAAACAAATATGACAATAGTAGTTCCATCGGCATGGCAACCATGATACATGGTTATTTCTAATAGACAATATAACTAATAAGACTACAACTATTAATTCACTGAACTTCCCTTCGCTGCTAGACCCTCCCGCTGCAGGTTCTGCCACAGAAGAAATGATCTGGTTAGCAGAAGTACAACAGGATGAAGAAATGATTGGCACAGTTCCCTGTTTCTCTTCAAGAGTACTCATGAAGTGCTCTAGACCAGGGGTAGGCAACCTTTGGCACACGTGCCGAAGGCGGCATGCGAGCTGATTTTCAGTGGCACTCACACTGCCCAGGGTCCTGGCCACCGGTCCGGGGGCTCTGCATTTTAATTTAATTTTAAATGAAGCTTCTTAAACATTTTAAAAACCTTATTTACTTTACATACAACAATAGTTTAGTTATATATTACAGACATATAGAAAGAGACCTTCTAAAAACGTTAAAATGTATGACTGGCACACGAAACCTTAAATTAGAGTGAATAAATGAAGACTCTGCACACCACTTCTGAAAGGTTGCCGACCCCTGCTCTAGACTGACCTGCAGTCTATAGAGCAGACAGAGGTGTGGATGAGACTCAAGAGAAGTAAGGGTTACTTGCATCACCCAAAATGTAGATCAACAGCAGCAGACTCTGCACGACTGCACCAAAGTGTTACTGTGCTATAAATGGTGTGTTAGTAAAATACTCGTGTCCAGAGTGTCTGCATTTGAACAACACAAAGAGGTATGTTTGCCAAGGAGTAAGTGGGATTTTATTTTGTTTTCATTTACACACTAGATATTTGCAAATCGTAGCATGGGGGAGGGGAAATATACATGCCAATGCTTTCATGTTCTCCAGTCTATTAGCTATTTTGACTACTTTCCTACTAGCCACATGCAACCAGTAGAGATACTTTCTAAATCACTCACACCATTCAACTTCCCAAGTTCTATCCATGCCTGATTGTACACGTTTTCTTTTCTGTGTTCGAAAAGAAAATTCTCTGCCACCTTCAATTTGCTGATTTATATTTATATATCCAGGACTTTTTGGCAATGCGCTGTTGAAATCAGAAATAGCAGAATCCCAGACAGGAACACAGCACTGATAAGATGTTTAACACCTCGCCTCACCAAAAAAATATATTATTGATGTGACATCATGGTCAATTCAGCTGGCATTTCTGCATTCCTAGCTCCAGCACAAACCAGAGAAGTCTTGTAGGACAGGTGAGAGAGAGAGGAGTGTTGTTGCTATGCAGTGATGAAGCACAGCGCAACACTAACCCCATCTGGCATCCTCTCCCTCTTGCACTCAAGATCTGTATTACTTTTTCAGCTAATTTTTGAATCCACCTCAGATGCATGACAGAGTAAGACAGGACGGAGGGCAGGAGCAGGTGGGAGGAAAGAGGCTACTAAACAGAAGTGTTGAGACAAAGGAAGGAACAGACAAAGGAAGAGATACTAACAAAGAGATGGAGAAGAAACAGCTACAAAAAGGTAGAGGAAAGAAGACGGAAAAGTAATGAGAAAGATGGGAGAATAGAGGAACCGACAAAGGCGTGGTCTGCATTAGTAGGAGCATTGCCAGCAGATCAAGGGAAGTGATTATTCCCCTCTCTTCGGCACAGGTGAGGCCACATCTGGAGTATTACATCCAGTTTTGGGGCCCCCACTACAGAAAGGATGTGAACAAATTGGAGAGTGTCCAGCGGAGGGCAACGAAAATGATTAGGGGCCTGGGGCACATGACTTTTGAGGAGAGGCTGAGGGAACTGGGCTTATTTAGTCTGCAGAAGAGAAGATTGAGGGGGAATTTGATAGCAGTCTTCAGCTACCTGAAGGGGGGTTCCAAAGAGGATGGAGCTAGGCTGTTCTCAGTGGTGGCAGATGACAGAACAAGGAGCAATGGTCTCAGGTTGCAGTGTGGGAGGTCTAGGTTGGATATTAGGAAAAACTATTTCACTAAGAGGGGATTGTTAGATACATTAGAGACCTTTTCCCTTGGCTTATCCAGAACAGCTTGTCCAGTTCTGGGAGAACACTTCAGCCAGTTCTCGGGATTCAAAATACTCAGTTTGACTCCAGATTTCATCACTCAGGTTCCTTTATTTGGCATACAGCAAAGCTATGCTGGTTTGATCAGATTCAACTGTAGGGGGTAGGTATAGGGCATACCACACATCCAAAGTTACACAGAAAACAGTTTTATTTATATACACTTTCAGATTGGATTGGTTTCTTTGCAGGAACCAATCCTTGTACAGCATGCTCTGTCCATATGGAACCTGATCTTTACATTCCAGGTTTATCTTGTCCATTGTCCTTAACATCCCGGTGTTGCCACTTATCTTAGCAAGCACAGACATCCTGACTCCAGCATACTGCTTGCAAAGCCCCGATTTACAACTTAATCTTTCATTCACCTTCTCAATCATGCCCATGAGGATTGAGAAAATGAGGCAAGTTTCTTATGTCAAGCCAGGCCTACAATGGATACAATGATTTACAGTACTGGTCAAATTCTGTACTTCAGTTCCTAATTGTTCAACCAAATTTGGTGTGGCATGACATCAAGGTTTTATTGACCTGAGTTTGGGATGGCCACATGGTTCATAAGTCATCCCAAAGAAGTGCTGATAAAAATGGTTATACCATCCGACACCATCAGGTTAGTCCATATATGCTACATCAATGGTTTTCAACCTGGAGTCTGCAGACTACATCTAAGGGATCCGCAAAAGGTTGTTGTTATCATAGAACAGTGGTTTTAACCATAGTCCATGGACTATGTCTACAATTTCCAAAGGGGTCCACACTTCCATTCCAAATATTTTAGGGATTCATAAGTGAAAAAGTTTGAAAACCACTATGCTGCATGTTACCGAAAAGCTATTTTAGAGAGAGTTAAAGATATGTATATTGGGGTACTATAATTTGTATCTCTCCACCTGTAAGGCCAGATGCCTTAGTTAGCATGAGACCAAATGTACAGGTTCTAAGTGGAAAATAACGCATACAAATTAAACCATTTTCAACATCCTTTCAGGAGGACTCACTGCTGACAGCCATGGTTAGCGACAGGAACATTTCCTACTGTACTTCTAATCCAGTATTAAAACTGTATTTTAAGAAATATAAACCCTAGTCGTGTGTGCATAGCGAACATGGAGGTAACAAATACACAGAGCAAGGTGTTACCTTACCCAACCAATAGCCTCGTCTGACTGACTCCAGTGCCCTCTGCTGGGATAAAGACTCCTAAAGAGCTAACAGTCAATTTAAAAAAAAAACATACTCAATTGCAAAAAGTGACAGGGATAAAACAGACAGGAGACAAAAACCTGGATTAAACCAGCCTGGAGCATTAAGATTTCAAATACATCATTCTTAGTCTATGCAAATATATTTTTAGGACCAGAGTGCTGACTTGTACTTATACATAAGTTAACATGCTGGCCAAATTCAGAAGGTTAGATGAAAAAAATGTAAACTAAACTCAAGCTATATGCTATATATTTTTTGTTGGTTGGTTCGTTTATGGAGTTTTGGGGGAAGGGAGGGAGACTTGGTGGGGACGGTTGTTAAGAACGGTAGAGTTCCTGTAATATGTAAGAATTTGGATCATATAAAACCTGTCTACACTAGGAAATTACTTGTCCATTTTATGGGCAAAGGGTGAGCTGCATCAATATTATCAATAGTCCAGGGGTAACACACACACACCTTGCAAGACTTGCTATTGAAAATTTCAATTCTTGAACATGGGAAAGAAGATTGAAGACACAAGCACGTAATCCTTTCACAAGCATGTGTCATCACCAACAATTAACTTTGACAAAATTGACAAGCAAAAGCATAAAACAACAAAGCAGAAGGCAAAGCTGAAAAACAACAAAAATGAAAAATGAAAAATAGATTTGAAAATCAAAATACAAAAATTAATTCCAAAAACTAAAATCAACAATTAGCAACATATCAATTATTAGTCTCCAGTCAGGTATTTCAATGGGGCAAAATGCTTGCCCTATGTTCATACTGGCAGCAAAGAAACACTATTCTGTTCCCAACACATCAAAAATGAGCTATTATGAAAAAACAGCAGTTATAAATACAGCAGCAAACCAAGAACATTAAGCACAGGACACAAAAACCTTAATTTTGTGCTGTAACTAAACACAATTATCAAGATTACCCAGACTTTGCTGAAGGGTTCCCTGTCAAATCCAACTCATTCGGCACTTGGCTGCATCCTAAATCTTAGTATTTATCAGACAGAAAAATAGCTTAATGTCAGCCTATTACCACCAGCTCCTGCACAAACAAATGTTGCAAAGCATCTTTCACAACACACCACCAATCTACTGCCACAAAAGTGTTCAAGTTCCTGACCAACTTTGTCAAATCATCTGTCACATAATGTGAATGCTGACACCCTTCCTTCTGCTTTTGGCTAGGATCAGCAAAAACAAAATGCTTTGTTATGAGGGATCATAAACTCAACTGTTATTTCTGAAAGGAAAGCATAAATTTTGATGAACATTCCTTCTCTTTTAATAATTCACTTGCTATTAGAAAAACTGCAAAGTTGCTGCTGAATTTTAATTTTATTTAAAAAAAAAAATGAATTAGGGAGTGAAGTAACTTTTCACATTTGCACACTTTAAAGCAGGACTTCTTGAAGAAACACATGTATGCTGTGCCAAAAATGGAGTACTTTTTTATAATGAAGACTGCCACGGCCTGTTCTGTACTATGTAACAGAATGGATACATCACACTGGAGGGGCGGACTGGATGGCAGAACCTACCCACCGAGGTCATCACTGCATGCTAACCATTGGTAAAGCAATTGCAGGTTAGTCAATATATGCAGTAGCCTCACCCACTGCAGCACAACCATTGTCAAAATAAACACACCACCATTGTATTTAAGGATGATAAGCAATACAGCTATCTGGGCACATAGTCCCAAGATTCATAGCAACAACTCACTGTGTCACCCTGTGCTCATGTTCACAGGGTGCTGAGAGGCAACTCGTCTGTCCATTCTAAGGATTGTGGGAGGAAATGGTCTGGGGCCAGGAAATCCATTTTCCTGTGGTATTGTGTGATATGCGGAAGATACGGATCCTGCTCACTCTAATAATCGACAGCTGCTGTTTTTTATGGAGAAGTTTTGTCATGCCTCTGCAGAAGTTGCTGCCAAGAGACAGTGGTGTGTTTCTCAGAGGCTGCTTTTAGCCTGGAGAAGATAGAGGCAGGGGATTACAAACAGAAGCACAAGAACGGAAGGGGACCATGAGGAGGAGGAGGCACGGACCGAGCTGATGGTTTTTCTGTGGCAGATCTTTCCTATGGAGACCACTGCTTCTGGACCAAGGACCATGAGCACACACTGGTGGAACCATGTTGTGCTGGAAACATGGGATGATAAACAGTGGGTCCAGAACTTTTGTGTGGAAAGCCAGGGTCCACCTGGAGCTGTGGGGAGTTTATCTTACATCTTGAGTAGCAAAACACCTGAGGAGAGAGCTCATAACCATTCTAAAAGCATGGTGCATAGCACTGTGGAAGCTCACAACCCCAGACTGTTACCAACCTGTTGGTAATCAGTTCATGGTAGGCAAATCCATGATTGGCACAGTGGCCATGGAGGTTTGTAAAGCAATTAATGCTGTGCTGTCTTCCAAGGTTTTAAAAATTGGACAAATTTCTTTAATTGTGGGGTTTGAATGGATGGGGTTCCTGAGTTATGCAGGTGTGATCAATGGCACACACATACCCATCCTATGCAGCCATTTCAAGCAAGCAAGCACATTCACACGAAAGGATACTACTCCAGGGTTATGCAGGTCCTTGTAGAGTACCATGGCATATTCATCATGGATCCTATATTGGATGTAAAAGCAGGGTGCATGATACTAGGGTTTTCTGGAGGTCTGGCCTATTTCAGCATGGGCAAGTGTGTGTGAGTGGGGTGTGCTCTTCCTGGGGAGACCAGGCTGGGATGGAACAGAGACAGAGGACCGGCTGGAGTGTCTGAAAGCAGCTGGGCCCTTCCTGGTTCCGGGGAATGCTTGCCTTAGGAAAAGATAAGCAAACAAACAGCCTATTTATTGTTTTAAGATCTGTTTTCTCTGAAATGTTTTGGTTCTAAAATAATACTTTGCTTTAAGAAGGCTGCCTGGGCACTGTATTAACCACTGGTCATGGCTCCCGGAAGGAGCAGCACTGCATGTATAGAGTCTTAGTCAGGCCTGGCTGAAGTCATCACAGTTCATTCACAGAGGACTGCAGCCCACAGCTTGGTCAGAGAGCAGAATTGTGTGATCCCACTCAGAGAGGTGACAGGCCCGAGGCCTGAGAGAGGGTGCACTCAAGGAGAGCTGGAGGGGTTAGAGGTGCAGTTAGCCCAGAGGTAACAGGAAAAACTAGACTGACACCCCCTCAAATTAGGGTTGCCACCTGGGCAGTTTTTATTCTGTCTGGCTAATTAAAAGATTTAATGTGACGGGTTTTTTCCCCTACTTGGGAGGGGACACGTTAGAGCACTCTGATACACACCTCCATAATCCAGACTGCGACACTGTCTTAGGCTAAGGTAAGAAAAATGATGATAAACGTACACATATTGTAAGGCTTTTTTGTGTAAAATGGTTCTCAAACATTTTAGTAATAAGTAGCTGTAGTCAGCACTAAGACCCTTTTTGTTGGTGGGGGAGTGGCTTACGGCTGTTTTTTCTGCATCTCAGAGATGACAATCCTATCTCAGACACTAGGAGTTGGTTCAGTTCTGTCGCTGTAATTTAAGAGGAAAGCTCATCCAATTTAGCTTGTACTGAAGTGTAAGATTAGATGAGACTAAATATACATGCATGCTATTGCTTTGAAATCCTCTCTAACGCTTTACTCCAACTACTAAATAAAAATGCTTTGTTTTAAGAAGGCTGTTGGTCACATTATCACTGGTCACCGGTTCCTGAAGGAAAAAAGTGCAGATGCTCAAACCCAGTCTGGTCTGCAGGCTGCTACGTGGTTGGTATATATACACACAGGGAGTAGCATACTCAGGTCCCACCCCAAGTCAGGTAAGGGCAAGAGCCCTGCCTCAGCGCATCCCTTCAGACGATACCAAAAGCGGGACAGATGTGCAGCTAGCCCTATAACTGTGAGATATGCATAATAAGAGACACTGTTTTCTGCCAGTGTTCAGATGTTATATCCTGCATAAGATTAAAAAAAATACAGCACACAAAACCAGTTAACTTATACCTTAACTCTACTTAACAAAAAAAAAAAAAAATCTGACTACAAATTCAAACTGCAGGCATCAATTGTTGTATTGATTGCTGGTAGTTTAATAGATAAGAAACTGAATCTTATCAGCTTTACTGTATTCTCATAACATCCGATTTTGATGTTAAAATCTTCAGTTCTTGTACTTGGTCAGGAGATTGAGAAACTCAAGCAGGTAATCCTTTCCGGTAGTTTGGTAGCCCCAATACCATAGCGTCTGGCATCCTGTAAATACACAGCTGGTGTGCAATTATCTGGAAAGAGAGACATGCACATTTCATTCTGCCACGTACTAGTTTGGTCAGCCTTGTTCATTGCAAAATATTGTTGTGCTCCTGAAAAGTGAAGCAAGTTAATAATTATTGTCCTTTCTCCCAGATCTGAAGCAAGTGATCATTACTGTCCTTCCTCCCTGACTGCCATTAAAATCTGTAGCCTATCTGGAATAAAACAGATTGCTTCCAAAACAGATGCTGTTGTTAACCCAAATGGGGAAATTTCAATACCCAATCCTGATGGGAGACTATGCCAGCAGTTCACCTTTAAAAATAGTGCTCCAAATATTCTAGATTATCCTCTTATCTATCCAGGTTCTTCAGCAGTGTCCATTCAACACAGTATCTCCAATTCCTCCAAGCCTTCTACAGATAAAATCTGTTAGTCTCACATATTTATGAGAAGTTCCCAGTAATTCTGATATAGTCCCAATTTCTGTAACCCGGTTGCCCTGGAAAATGCAGCACTTTTAGGGGACTTTTATGCCCCTTCAGAAGTTTTTGGTCTAAATTGTTTTTGATTAAAAATTGGGTTTTCAACTAAAATTTGTAATGAAAAAGGTGTTGGCTTTCTTGGGAAAATTTTGATTTTTCATCAAAAACTAAAAAGCCAAAAACCTAAATATTACCTGGAGTTTAATGGGAGTTTTAGTTTGGTTGCCTCATGTTCCCATTCTCCTCTATAGGCCAGGCTCCCTTGTTGGACTACATCTCCCATGATGCATGTAGGTCAGAGACTCTCCAACAGGGGAGACCATAGTGCCTCATGGGAGATATAGTCTGACCAAGATGCTCAGCCTATAGAGGAGAAAAAAAGAAAAAAGAGTAAGAGTCACTGTGGCAGCATTTCCAAATTGAAATTTTACAGTTTTCAGTCAAAGTTTTCCAGTATTTGAATTTTTATTGAAAAACTGAAATTTTCCACAGATTTTTTTTTTTCTGGTCAGCTGTACGTGCAGCACTTAGGAAGAACCATGATTGGTACTGTATACAAACCTGAAGTGGATAAGATAGTTTTCATTGTTGAATGGGGAAAAAAACCTCATGTGTTTGTGCAGGTCACCTGTATTAAAAGCCTCAGAACATAAACAAGGAACTTGAGAGGAAGACAGCTCCTCTCCTCTTTACTGCTCTGTGGATAAGAAAAGCACAACCCCTTCACCCCCAATGCTTTTACAGGTGAACTCTAGTGAGATGGCTGGATATGGGAGATGTATGAAACCAGCTTCTTGAAGGTGAAGGGCTATATTGCCTGGATAGTGCAAGCTAGTTTGCATTGCCCGCTGCAGTTACTAGTCCTATTCTGAAGTTACAGGGATGGCTATGTTAGCTAATGCAGTTAGTTTCATAGGCACTAATTTAACCAATAAAAGTCTAAGTCACCTATGAAAACCAACTATATAAAACAAGCTATTTAAAATTAAACATCCCTGGCTAAGTTATATTACAGTATTACCCCCATCCCCCCATAGCTCCCAGCCCCTGCACTGGTGGGGGGGAAACCCTGCAGCTGCCAAGCTGTGGCAGGCGGCTGGGGGACCCTGCAGCTCCCGACCAAGGCTGGCTATCCCCATGAGCACCCAGCCACCTCACGAGTGAGGGGACCCCGCAGCCACCCAGCCCTGGGGGCAGGAGGACCCCATAGTTCCCACTCCCCACAGCAGCAGGGGACCCCGGAGCTCCCACTGACCGCAGCAATGGGGGACCTGGGAGCCCCAGCAGTAGTGGGTGCTGAACCCGCCTCCCTATTTTGTCAGTGATATTTTTAGTGAAAGTCAGGGACAGGTCACAGGCTTCCATGAATTTTTGTTTATTGCCCACGACCTGTCCCTGACTTTTACTAAAAATATCCGTGACAAAAATTTAGCCTTAACTATAAGCTACAAATAGAAAGGGGATGGTAGAGCAAACAATATGAAAAAATTATGTTAAAGGCAAAAAAATTCCACTATTCAAGTTATATTCCAAAGTTTATTAAGATGAGAGTGATTTTAGTGTTATAGAAAATTACAGGAGATATTTAAAGTTACACAAGAGTCCAAGAAAAAGAATTTTGAAAAATTTGATGCATTTCAAAAGTTGCTTCATTTATCCATTTCTGCCAAAAGTCTACCCACAGAGCTGTGGTTTCAAATGCAGGAGATGCAGAATTCCAGCTCGAGTACTTCTTTAATATGTTTCTTGCTTAAGCTGCTCCTGCTTTTGGAGGTGTACTTTGTTCTGAAGAGTGAATATTTAACCTGCAAATGAATGTGGTGGGAGTCCTTTCACCCCTAGTCCAGTTATCTATTTAAAAATAAGGGAGAGAGAGAGAGAGAAGATAATTGTGATGATTCATGTATCTTTCCACAGAGTAATTTGTTTTAGAAGACTGTGACCGACTTGATATCCTGCAATTTTCTACATTACAGCCCATCACCAGATATTAATTTCAATCCACTGCTGTTTCCAAAGAACTGTAATATCTAAGCCATGGTCCATTCTCCTGACAACCCTCTTTCAAACACACTTGGGCCTCAGTCTTACAATTGATTGTGTACGGCTACAGGGGTGTGCCTGCATGCAGTCAATTGCAGGATCAGGGCTTTAAATCCACAAGGTCTGTGCAACAGGCTGGCCTGCCCCTATAAGAGCCAGAAGGCCTGGGGATAGCCAACCCTGTTCAATCAGCCCTGCTTGTGCAACAATTAGCTGCCTGCCAGGCTAAGGATTAATTGGGTCAGGGGACAAAGCTGAAACACCTGGGACCCATAAAAGGACTGAGAAAACTCAGTTTAGGGCAGGAACCACAGGGAGCAAAATGGGCTCCTGTGAAAAGTAGGGTCTGGAAGAAACAGGGGATTCAGCCCTCTATCCTAGGGCAGGGAAGACTGAAAGGTAGCCCAGAGGGGCTGAGTCTGTGAGGGGGCTTCAGGGAAAGCAGCCTGGGAGTCAGTGCTCTATCCCAGAGCAGAGACTTAAAGGTGGCCCAGAAGGAGCTGGGAACTGAGCCCAGAGGATAGGCCAAAGAGGAGCCCAAGCAGGGCAAAAGAACTTTGATTGGGCTTCTGTTTCGCCAGAAGGGGGCTGAACTCAGAGTGACCCAGCTGGAGAGCTGAGTCACATGAATCTCTGGGAGAAACAGATAACTTAGGGGGAGAGGCAATTGAGGCAGGGGGCATGTGCAGCACCACACTTGGTGAGCAGAGGGCGCTACAGGGCATGCATGCCCTATGCCAGTCACCAATTAAAAAACTACGTTATAAATAACTGTTTGGTAGATAACACATTGTCTCCTACTTTGTCACTGATTAAAACAAAAATTCTCTACAAGTCTTTGCTCTGCTAAAGTTGGGAATTTTTTTAAAAGTAGAGGTTTTTTGGTACAGAAAATGATGATTGTACAAGATATTATCTATGTCAGTATTGTTACAAGTTTAGAACCAGTCTACCATGTAAACATGAAAAGACTAGCAATTTTCTAAATACAGCCATAGGGACCAAAAAACAAGAACAATAGTTTTAAGTGATATGGTATGTTCAGACTAACCCCCACCTGACTTCAAATCAATATGCATAAGAAAATTCTTTCTGACCTTTTAAAAGAAAGGAAATAATTTAATCACCTTGAAAATACCACCAGCCTGTGGTTGCCGTGAAAACGATTCATCATCCATTCCTTGACAGGCAGAAGTCACATACATTTCTGAATAATCCTTTCCACCAAAGCAGCAGGAAGTTGTCTTGTCAACAGGAAGCTTCACAGTCTGGATTCTTTTTCCTGGAGGGGAAAAAAATAGCTTTTTGTTGGTTTATTTTCTACAAAGAATTTAACAAAATTGCCAGTAACCAGCATAGAACCTATGTTGCACAGAAATACAGGGTTTGGGGTGGAGGGAAAAGGGGAAGACTTTGCGACCAGGGGCTGCTAACAGGGAGTTTCGCAAGGGAGTTCTCCAGGTGAAGGAGGAGCAAATACAGCGCCCTTGGGGTAAGTGACTGTCTGTAGTGTGTGTTTGTTTGTGTTTGGGGGTTACTTGCTGTGTGCTGAGCTTGTGTTTGTCCGTCTGTTTGGTTGTTTGAAGGACCGTGTGCTGTGGCTGGCAATTGGAAGCTGTGAGCTTCAAAGGAAGGTTTGAAAGCTAGAAGCCTCTTGTCATAAACAGATAGTTAAGGGTTAATGCCTCTTTTACCTGTAAAGGGTTAAGAAGTTCACCTAGCCTAGCTGACACCTGACCAAAGGAACCAATGGGGGGACAAGATGTTTCAAAAGGAAGGAGGGAAGTTCCCTTTGTCTTGGGTCAGTTTCAGTTCTGGCCGGAGAGGAAAAGGAATCAGGAATCAAACAGGGTAGTGAGTATTTAGTGAAGGAATTAGCTTATGTTTATTTTCTGTTTGTAACTTGTCTTGGGCATTATAGGTATAATCAAATTGGCTATTTTTTGATGTACTAAGGGGTTTTGCCCAGGGGAACATCCTTTGTGTTTTAAATTTGGTTGTCTGTGAGATCAGCTTGTATGCTATCTCCCAGAGGTTTTTCTTTTACCTTTCTTTTCTTTAATTAAAAGCCTTCTTTTTAGAGACCTGATTGATTTTTCCTTGTTTTAAGATCCAAAGGGGTTGGATCTGGGCTCACCAGGAATTGGTGGGGGAAAGGAGGGGGGATGGTTAATTTCTCCTTGTTTTAAGATCCAAGGATTTTGGGTCAGTGTTCACCAGGGAATTGGTGGAGGAGTCTCTCAAAACTACCCAGGGAAGGGTTATAGTACTTGGGAGGGAAAGGTTTTTGGGGGAGAAGACAGAGTTTCCCAAATGACTCCAATATCTGGGTGGTGGCAGCATACTAATCTAAGCTGGTAATTAAGCTTAGGAGTTCTCATGCAGGTCCTCACATCTGTACCCTAAAGTTCAGAGTGGGGGTGAAACCTATGACACCTCTGTTAATTGGCTGAGCCTTAGTCAGTGGGCGGGGCTATCAAGCAGGCCAGGGCTTTATAAAGCAGTGCGCAGGCGACCAGGGGCTGCTAACAGGGAGTTTCGCAAGGGGAGTGGGAAGGGGGCAAGGGCCCCTTGCTGTTTTTTAAAAACTATAAACTAAACTACATTCAAAACTTCTTGATTTAAACAAAACCCTTTCATTAACTAGGAGACCATGCAGGCAGAAGCCCAGCAGCAGATTGGGGGCTATCCAGTTTATTGTGCTGAGTGCAGCATGTATGATTCCCTGCTCTGTGGGCGGGTGGCGTATGTGTGCATTCGGTGCAAGGAGCTCCTGGCCCTCAGAGACCGTGTACAGGTTTTGGAGGCCAGGGTGGCGGAACTGGAGGAGCTAAGGGAGGAAGAGAGGTATGTTGATGAAGCTTTCTGGGACACTGTAGAATTGTCCCACCTCCAGTCAGACAGCCCCTGCGCTGTTGAGGAGGATGAAAGGCCCAGGGAAGCAGAGCAGTCAACGGGAGCAGAGAGCAGCTAAGGTGAAGATGGGACATTTTTAGAAAGGGGATTTTCAGGTTTTATTCAGTGAAATTTGGATTTGGGAGCATTTGGGTGGGGGTGGATAGACAAGGAAACTTGTTTATTTGGCATCTTTTTTTTAAGCAATTCTTGGAGATAACTGGATTACATAGTGGTGAGATGGCCCTTGGGATTATAGTATATGCAAGCACAAACCAAAAGATATCTAGTTTGCATAGTTCAGACAAAATAGGAACCTTTAGTTTGCACTTGCAATTACAGTGCAGCACAGTAGAGTGTGCTGCATTTCACACCTCTGTAGTTGAACTATGGCTCTGTGGATATGGGGAAAGTAGTGATGTGATATCTTGACTTTAGCAAAGCTTTTGATATGGTCTCCCACAGTATTCTTACCAACAAATTTAAAAAGTATGGATTGGATGAATGGACTATAAGGTGGACAGAAAGCTGGCTAGATTGTCGGGCTCAACGGGTAGTGATCAATGGCTCCATGTCTAGTTGGCAGCCGGTATCAAGTGGAGTGTCCCAAGGGTTGGATCCTAGGGCCCGTTTTGTTCAATATCTTTATTAATGATCTGGATGATGGGATGGATTGCACCCTCAGCAAGTCCGCAGATGACACTAAAATGGGGAGAGAGGTAGATATGATGGAGGGTAGGGATAGGGTCCAGAGTGACCTAGACAAATTGGAGGATTGGGCCAAAAGAAATCTGATGAGGTTCAACAAGGACAAGTGCAGAGTCCTGCACTTAGGAAGGAAGAATCCCATGCACCGCAACAGGCTGGGGACCGACTGGCTAAGCAATAGTTCTGCAGAAAAGGACCTGGGTATTACAGTGGACAAGAAGCTGGATATGAGTCAGCAGTGTGCCCTTGTTGCCAAGAAGGCCAACGGTATATTGGGCTGTAATTAGTAGGAGCATTGCCAGCAGATCGAGGGAAGTGATTATTCCCCTCTATTCAGCACTGGTGAGGCCACACCTGGAGTACTACATCCAGTTTTGGTCCCCTCACTACAGAAGGGATGTGGACAAATTGGAGAGAGTCCAGCAGAGGGCAACGGAAATGATTAGGGGGCTGGGGCACATGACTTACGAGGGAGGCTGAAGGAGCTGGGGTTATTTAGTCTGCAAAAGAGAAGAGTGAGGGGGGATTTGATAGCAGCCTTCAATTAGGGGGGTTCCAGAGAGGACGGAGCTAGGCTGTTCTCAGTGGTGGCAGATGACAGAACAAGAAGCAATGGTCTCAAGTTGCAGTGTGGGAGGTCTAGGTTGGATAGTAGGAAACACTATTTCACTAGGAGGGTGGTGAAGCACTGGAATGGTTTACCTAGTGAGGTGGTGGAATCTCCATCCTTAGAGGTTTTTAAGACCCGGCTTGAAAAAGCCTTGGCTGGGATGATTTAATTGGTGTTGGTCCTGCTTTGAGCAGGGGATTGGACTGGATGACCTCTGGAGGTCTCTTCCAACCCTAATGTTCTATGATTCTCTGCCATGCTGTCTCCCCCTCCCTCCATTTGTGCTGCCTTGTAGAGTGTGAGGCTACATTAACAACAAGGTGTTAACCCTTGAGGGCTCAGCCGAGTGCTAGTTCATCATTTAGCAGCAAGGCATTCCCCGGGAAATATCCCACCCACTTCCACCCTCTGATTTCACCACCTCAACCAAGCTTCACAATCATCATCGCTGTGTACAGCATTAAATTGTTTAAAACTTATACTGTGTGTGTACACACACACACAATATATATATATATATATATATATATATATATACACACACACACATACACATACATACACACGTCTTTTGTCTGGCGAAAAAATTTTCCCTGGAACTTAACCCCCCCCTATTTACATTAATTCTTATGGGGAAATTGGATTCGCTTAACATCATTTCCCTTAAAGTAGCATTTTTCAGGAACGTAACTACAACGTTAAGCAAGGAGTTACTGTATAGTAAACACTGGTCTCAGACTGAAAAAAATGTAAGACTGCTAATTCAAACAAATGTAATAATCAACCAAAGGCCAACAAATGTGGGGAATTATAGAAACAGTTCAGCTACACTACCATCTAATGGCCAAGCTGGAAAAATACTTGAGCAGCTTCTATTACTTAATGAATATGTAAAACCCATCTCAAACCCATCAATTTGGTTGCTATCAGAATTCTTCAGTGGGTACACATTTTTATATGTTTAGCAGAAGCTAGCATGCTGATCACAAAGATTACATATCCATGACAAGACTAACTTTTCATTTAAAGGTCTTCCTTTTAAATCATCCCACATCAGTTTTTGTAGCCATTATCAAAGAAGATGTAGATATATTTACAAAATTCGTGTTGGAATGAGCATTTAACATAAGAGCTGTTCATCCACAGTAGATGAGTACAAACACTCTTCCAGCGAAGCACATTATCCAACTAACCCTTAGCTAATTTAATGCAAAATTTCAGTTCATCCTCTGTGAGGACTTACCTGTCTCAGGGTCTAGACGGATCACTCTCCCTCCATCATAACAGGCTACCCAGAGTTTGCCTTCTGTATCAATACACATTCCATCAGGGATGCTTTCTTCCTTTTCTAGCTTGTACATACTCCTGCGATTGGCTGCAAAAGGAAATCAATAGGCATCGTACACTAAGTGAGAGGTTAAGTTATTGTGAGTTAACATTTTCCTAAATCATACTCCTAGAAATAGCTAAGAAGGATGATTTTCTAATGCTGTACTGAATCCAGCTCCCTGCACTCTTGCAGATGAGAGAGTATATAAGATCAGTTTGTTTCTGCAGATGGTTATTATTCAGCTTGACAGCCTGCAAGTCAGTTTGACTGTCAAAAACAACACAATTATTTTTGGTGCTCTTCTGATGTGTCAACCATATTTTTTTCCCCTAACTATAAATTAGGGAATTATTGAATATATTATAGGAATTAATAATTTGTGTATTCCAAATTTGACTCTTTTCCATCTGTACAACATTTTATAAGCTGTCTTGGCCATTTCATAAATGGATTTTTTCAATCAAACTGAGAACTGGAGCCATCTCAATAAAGAGATTCCCAGAACACACCACCAATTGTTCCAACACAAAGCTGACATTCAAAATATATAAATCAACGAAGTTGGGAAAACCATGAACTCAAAGAGACTGTCAATTTAAAAAAAAATTGCACTTTATATGAACATTTTACCACCCACTATTATTACAAGATATTAACAAAAGAAAATCCAACTGTTCTAGTTTGTTTATTCTGCGTTTTGACAATTGACTGTCAGAGTCAGATTGTTCGTAGGGTTCTTCTGTCTGCGTGGGGCTTTTTAAAATAGAAAAATATGATTGTAAACCACCAATACGGCAATGGGACTTGGGGCAGACATCGTACCTAAAACTACTTTAAACTCAATTTTAAAACTGACCAGATTTCAAACTGATGGCGTCCCTTTAAACCGAATTATTATGGCTCATGTCACTTTAAATCAAATTGTTAGAGTCCAAGTTGGTGGAGTTTTTCCATTTGCCCATGCCTGTGAAAAGACCTTCAGGTTGTGGTGTTGGTTTTGTTTTGTTTTTTCCCCCCCATAAATGGGGGAAGATGATGTTTGAGTTACTACTTTTCAGCGGTTGGTTGGCTCTCTAGGATCTTCTTCAGTTAGGGATTTCCATTTTAAAACAATATGAATGCACACACTATAAAAGCGTAGCACGTTTTATACTTTGAAAAGATGCACTACAAAAAACTTCTCTGCTAATTCACCTACTGTTTCATAATAACAGACAGCATAGCCACTGGAGTATAATGAGGCAAAAATGCTTCACACTTGATAACACAGGAACATTAGAAGTGAATTGTGAGTGGATAATCAATGAATGTACAATTTACAGGCTCAGCATAGATTTCAATGTATAAAATGAATTTTAACAATTATTCAGGTCAATTATTTGAACCCCGATATATAATTTAATAATGTCCTAATATGAACCAACCCATCTAATTACTCTGAGCCAGGAACCTACTTAGATGAGCTGTTTTTTTAACCTGGTTTCTGCTAACTTGTTTTAAACAGAGTTTTGATGTCCAGCATAGATGAAGCCAAACCACATTTAAACTAACTCAAAAAATAATGTTCTAGGGACCACAGGTGTAAGTAGGGCCTGGGTCACAATTAATTTTTTGCCTAATAGTTGAAAGAAAAAACTGCACAGAAAGTAACTTTAAAATATTTTAGCATAAGAAAAGAATTCGTACAAATTTTTCCTGTTTGCAGGTCATAATCAAAGGCATCCACAGAGTAGGACAGGCTATCAATGTAAAAGAAAGTCTTGTGATCCAGTGACCAATCCAAGCCATTAGAGATGTCCACCTGATCAAAGTGCTTCACTACAGAATGATCAGGGAAGAGTGTATACAGAGCACCTTGGTGTCTCTCTAGCACAGCAGGTCGAATCTCCTCAGCCATGGTACCTACAAGAATGAGAGGGTCATTAATTAGAAAGCACAGCTCCACAGAAACCAAATGCACTCCTTATACAGTGGTGACGACTGCCTCTTTGACATAAAACTTCCCTCAAACTTTGACTAGGTTTTCTCCTTAAAACATTCAAAAAAGAGATTTAGTTAAAACCAAAAGGGAGAAGGCAAATTTGATCGTGTGCATTTAACAGAAGATGACAAATAAAATTAAAGATTTTTTTTTTTTAATTGCGGCTGCGAAGGAGTTGAAGGCAATCATGCTAGCATTGTTAATTATCTAGTGTTTTCAAACATTAAGATGGTCATCACAATTTAATGCCCTTCCCCCCAAAAAACCCACAAACATAGGAAAAATTGCACTAACTTTAGAATCAGGGCTACAAAAGTCTCAATCTTAAATGACAAGTTATGCCACAAATATAGAGATAATTTTGGGGGAGTTCGGTAAGAGAAAATTAATATACATTTGAAATTACAAGGTTTAACTTCAGACACACTCTCCCTGTTTTGAAAACACTTTGCTGTATGCTTAAATTGTTTTCACAAATATCTATATTCAGTATATGGGAAACAAACAACTTGGCATGGCAAGTTTTCCACTGTAAACATATTTGCATTGGTATTTTCCAAGTGCATTCAAAACAAGTCATGCATGCCAACATCTGAGACAAGAAAATAATTTTTATACTAAGCAAGTTCTAAATAAGAACTTCCCTTAAAAAAAAATTAATAGAATAGTGCTCTGGGGTGATACATTTTTAAAAGTGGATTAAATCAATATTGCATTTTAGAATTAGATTTGGTTTGGTGTGGTTTGGAAGTAAGAAGACTACCACGACTTGAAAGACAGACACTTCGTGCATCTGTCAGGGTTCTTTACAAATTGTCCCTAAAATCTTAGGAAAAATTTACTGAAGAGGACTGGGAACTATGTCCAGCATACCTGCAAAAAACCTCCCTGCAGGGTCCACTTTCCCATCATTGAATCTGTTGTTTGGTTTATCCTTGTCAACGTGAACAATGGTGGTTACTGACTGGTCTTTCCATTTTAAAGCAGCAAACCTGGTTCCTAGGGTAACAACATAATCCCCAGATTTCCGAAGGGCTACACTGCTAACAGGAGCATCTAGAGACAACATAAGAAAATGGGGGTGAGGGGAGAAGTAAAATACTATAACCGTAGATAAAAGCAATCAGCCACCTGTAACCAACATATGATTGCTCATCACATTCATAACTAAGGTTGACAAATATTTCATTCATATACAGATGCTATTTTTCTATTTGTAATGTTTTTGGCCAAGTACTGCTCAAGCACGAATAATAATTGATAATTAATCTCACTTTAATTAATCTGGGCCTTCCTGGATGACATGGTCCATCTATCATTCACGAGCCAAGTAGCATTTATCACGACACACAAGAAGCTTGTATTGTATGTACATGCTTGTGCACACTTATGGAATTCCATTAGTGAGAACTATGAACTAATATTGTACACACAAAAGTATTCAGATTATATATTGAATTAATTTATAGACTGCAAGCTCCTTGGGGAAGGCATCATATTGTCCTGTATAGAAGTACCTAGCAAGGAAGGATAATTCAATGGTTAGGGCACTAGCCTCGGTCTTGAGTGACCTGGGTTCAACTCCCTGCCCTGGCACAGACTTCCTATGTGACCCTGAGCAAGTCATCTCCTCTCTCTCTCTGTGCCTCAGTTCTGTACGGTTCTGTACAATGGGAATAATAGTACTTATCTCACCAGGGTGTTGTGAAGATAAATGCATTACAGATTGTGTGGTGTTAAGAATCTACGGTAACGATAAACTAGCAGGGCCTTTGGGGGCTACTGCAATACTGCTAATAATGTTGTTATTGTTTATTTATATTGCAGTAGACCCTAGAAGACCCAGTCCTGAACAGGACCCCATTGTGCTAGGCACAGAACTAAAAGCTTATATGGAAAACAAAGAGTTGATCAGATATGCTATAACAGGGATTGGCAACGTTTGGCACGCGGCCCGCCAGGGTAAGCCCCCTGGCGGGCCGGGACGGTTTGTTTACCCGCCGCATCCGCAGGTTCAGCTGATCGCGGCTCCCACTGGCCGCGGTTCGCCGCTCCAGGCCAATGGGGGCGGCGGGAAGCGGCGCGGGCCGAGGGATGTGCTGGCCTCCGCTTCCTGCCGCCCCCATTGGCCTGGAGCGGCGAACAGCGGCCAGTGGGAGCCACGATCGGCCGAACCTGCGGACGCGGCGGGTAAACAGACTGTCCTGGCCCGCCAGGGGGTTTACCCTGGCGGGTCGCGTGCCAAACGTTGCCAATCCCTGTGCTATAAATAAACAATCAGGATGCATAAAAATCAATTTTTTAAAATTATCTTTTTATTTCAATTAAAAAGATTTCTCTTAAAAATAAACCTGTTTAAAATTATGTTTGAAATTATAACAAACTAACTATAATCTACTAAAATCACGTAAATTAATTATAAAAAGATAATATTCAAGAAGTACATGTTCTCTGCTAAAGTTTTAAAAGAAAGTCAAACCACTGAACTAGTGAAAGTGGCTGACAGAGCACCTGGAACTAGAGTTCACTGAAGTGCTAAACCAGCTTTTGAGAGCAGTAGCCTCTTTTGCAGGTGCACAGAGAATATTTTCTTAATTTCAAATTTATTCAACTAGTTCAGCTCAATGACTAGCTCAGTCAAAGTTGAGAAACCGACCGGGAATTGAAATGTTCTTGAAAAAGCAAGAATGCTTGTTTTCCCCTTCCAATCTATGAATAAAAATCAGGTGTGAAAGAATGAAATCTACTAATTCTAAAATCTTGGAAGAACGTGGTGACCAGAAACAGTCACTTGAACTCAATAACTACAGATAATACTTCTTTTCTTTAATATAATGAGCTAGTTTTAAATGCAAAACAAGTTTCGATAAACTTATTTTTTTCTGTAAGTATCCAGTATATGTAAGGTAGTTTTATTTAACTAAGAACATTTTAAAATGCTGTTTTTGTGCACTTAATTGAATTCCAATTTCTATACAAATGCAGCTTGACACAAATCATGAGTTAAAAAAAATCTAAGTAAATAAGAAATGAGCTATTCATCATTTTTTAACAATAAAAAAGGTAAAAATTAAGACTGTGAATAAATGCATGTTAAGCTATGTAAATGCTTAAATAATGTATAATAATAATATAATATATGGAGATATACCTATCTCATAGAGCTGGAAAGGACCCCGAAGGGTCATTGAGTCCAGCCCCCTGCCTTCACTAGCAGGACCAATTTTTGCCCCAGATCCCTAAGTGGCCCCCTCAAGGATTGAACTCACAACCCTGGGTTTAGCAGGCCAATGCTCAAACCACTGAGCTATCCCTCCCCCCATGTGTGTGCATATATAATGTATCCTACTGATTGGCAAAAAGTACCAAATTATATCAACCACTGAGAATCATCCTTTCTTTAGGAACATAGCTAAAAAGTATAAATGCAAAATAAGATTAAAATCGATTATTTAAATAAGATTTCCCAGTTGTTGATTTTAAATCAGGGTTAAAATCGTGATTTAAATTGCTTTGATTTAACTTAATCCACCATGTTTACAGTAGTGTGAAACTGAGTTTACCAGAATAATAATTTAAAAAATAAATGTGCAAGGTAAGATATGTACTGAGTTTTCATTTACATACTACAGCTAGTTGCTACTAAACTGATGGGCATGTTTAGATAGGTAAACATAATACAGTACATAAAAATAGATACACAAAATGAGAAGGCAAGGCAATTCAGATGCTCATTTTAAGAACTATTTCTGTAATAAGTTGGAAGCTGTGTGTGAGAACATCCAAATACTGTTACTATATTTAACTAAACTTAACATGATTTTTTGCCCATATTATGCTCCCTACCCCAGAGCACCTGCGGCGCCCCCAGGCCACTCCCTGCCCCAGAGCACCCAAGATTTAGTCAGGGGTATATAGTACAAGTCATGGACAGGTCACGGGCCGGGGCAAGGAATTTTTGTTTACTGCCCATGACCTGTCCATGACTTTTACTAAAAATACCCGTGACTGAAACGTGGCCTTAATCATGACACAGGATGACAGTTTAAGGTGTAAGTAAGCCTAAACTCACTGCTCCAGTTTAATTTTACAAGAGAGAACACTTCATTATTATAAAACAGCAACTTGTCTTCACATGGCCTGAAATGGCTACAAACACAGATTAAAGACGACTGGAGAAATTGTGTCACATTTTGGCAATCCATGGCATCTTTTAAAAGCAGCTTCTTACCCACAGAAACACTTTGCACTTGCTTGGTGAATGAATTCCATCGGCAAATCTTTTTACCACTTATATCCACATATATAAGTGAGCTTTCCTTTTCTTCCCAGACCGGAGATTCTCCAATTTTGCAATTCTCATTGACAACACACTCAATCTTAACAGATGACATTTCCTGAGAGAAAAAGAATTCAAAATCAGCAAAGCAAAACATTAATGTGTAAAAGGAAATCAGCTTGAAATCCAATTTAAAGCTGAAATGAAATTGAATGAAAAACAATATTAATGTTAATTTTTTCCCCTTCATGCTGTGAACATGGCAGTGCAGGCTGCTCTCTAAAGAGAGCCTTATCTACCTATTTTGGAGATTATCAAGTTGCTGCTATTCTTCCCTGTTAGTAAGCAAATGAAGTAGACAATGACTCCTGATCATCTGAAAATCAGGAGGCAGAAAAAAAAAATCAACTTAACCCTGATTTTAGGTACTGAAGTCTCATAGAAGAGGTTTACCCTCAGGAAAATAGGACAGTTGCTGAAAACGCAAATTAACTGGCAAAACTGTGACTCTACCGAAGGTACAATCTGACTGATGGGTAGCTGCGTCCCGTCAATTCCCCAACCTGGGGTGCTTTTTAATTTTCACTGCTTTGCTGTGAGAGCGACCACTCCTGGTCTGCTCACACACAGCCTCCAGCATGTAAATCACTCCCAACAGTAGGGTATGAGTGCTATAGCCAGCCACTCCTGAATTACACTTCAGGGCAACACCAGCAAACTCCCAGTCCCAGACTTCCCCCCAGAAATGTGGATCTTGTACAGTCTAGCCCCCTCCTGGACAATACAAGCTCATATAAAGTCTGTCATTTCTTAATAGAAAATGATATGCATAAATCTTCTTATCCCAAATGGAGTTTCCAAAACACTTCAATCCAAACACACTCATTTAGATAAAACAACAAAACACATTATCTACAGAAAGATAGATTTTAAGTAACTACAAGTAATGAGGCACATTAAATCAGGAAATAAAAGGTAAAACACAACTAACTTAACAAGCTAGATCAGTGATCCCCAAACTTTTCAGGGTCACTTGCCCCTTACACCTGTCCGTGCCTCCCCTCCCTGAGCTGGGAGCAGGGCTGTGGCTCCTGGGGAGGGGAGGCGGGCAGGGGTTAGGGGGCCGAGGCTGGGAGCGGAGCCACAGTTGGGAACAGGGCCAGGAGCGAGGCCAGAGAAGAGCTGGGGGGTGAAGCAGGGCTAGGTGGCACTTCCTCCCTTCCCCCTGTGGGGGCTGACCCAGGCCTGCCACGCCACCCCAAATGTTCCTCCCTGCCCCCCCTAGAGGGGCATGCCCCACAGTTTGGGGACCTCTGAGCTAGATGAACGCAAAGGGTCTCTCTCCCTAGATCGGGGCGGGCAAACTTTTTGACCTGAGGGCTGCATCGGGTTTCAGAAATTGTATGGAGGGCTGGTTAGGGGAGGCTGTGCCTCCCCAAACAGCCAGGCATGGCCCGGCCCCCGCCCCCATCCAACCTCCCCGCTTCTTGCCCCCCCCCGGGACCCCTGCCCCATCCATCTCCCCCCCCCGCTCTCTGTCCCCTGACCGCCCCCGATGCCCTGCCCCTAACTGCCCCCAGCCGCCCCATCCAACCCCCCCCGGGACCCCTGCCCCATCCAACCACATCTTCTTCCTGACCGCCCCCAGACCCTCCACCCCTAACTGCCCCCCACCGCCCCATCCAACCCCCCCTCTCCTTCCTGACTGTCCCCCCGGGAACCCTGCCCCATCCAACCACCCCTTCGCCTTGTCCCCTGACCGCCTCCGGAACCCCCACACCGACTGCCCCCTGCTGCCCCATCCAACCCCTCCTCTCATTCCTGAC
>QXTE01000113.1:4740823-4884320 GCA_003942145.1 Platysternon megacephalum | reverse complement strand
GCCCCATCCAACCACCCCTTCTCCCTAACCACCCCCGGAAACCCCGCTCCCATTCAACCCCCCTGTTCCCCGCCCCCTGACCGCTCCCTGACCGCTCCCACCCCATCCACACCCCCGGCCCCTGACCACCCCCGAACTCCCCTGCCCTCTATCCAACCCCCCTCCCCCACTCCGCCGCCCGGCTGCACCAGGAGAGGTAGCTGTGCCGCCCGGCTCGCACCATGCAGCACAGAGACTGGGTCAGGCCGGGCTCTGCAGCTGCGCTGCCCCAGGAGCTCTCAGTCCCGCCGTCCAGAGCATTGTGCCCGCCGCGCAGTGAGCTGAGGCTGCGGGGGAGGGAGGACAGCGGGGGAGGGGCCAGGAGCTAACCTCCCGGGGCAGGAGCTCAGGGGCCGGGCAGAACGGTCCCGCCGGCCGTAGTTTGCCCACCTCTGCCCTAGATGTTCTAGCGGTCTTACTGGCTGAAACTCTTTTAGTCAGGATCTCTCCATCAGTCCAATGTTGCTTCTTTTCTTCTGCAGGGGGTTGATGATGATATGGGTAGAAAACAAGGGAGAGAAATGATTTGGGGGCATCTGCCCTCTCCTCTTATAGGCCTCTCTCTCGCACAAGAATCTCCAGCTGATGTTCCAGAGACAGAAAGCCTGTGTGTCCAGAAACCTTAAACTGCTTCATTGTCAAAATGTAGATTTTTGCCACACCCTCTCCTGCCAATGAGTAGCCACTTAATCAGGTGATGGTCCATTTGATTTCACTGACACCTGGCTGAGGTGTTGGCTAGCCTTTTGTCTACAAGGAACTTATTTGTGTGACTGCTCTCCAGAACATGTCTTTGATAATATCCTACAGTGGAATCTTATATCTTTACATACAATGTTGCCACACACATTTTCACCAGGACAACTATCAGCAAATCATGAGTTTACAAATGATACCTTACATGGTATGCTCTGAACAAAATTGAACATAGTCTTGTAAAAGGAGTGAACATAGGAGTACAGACTGTCAATGAGTACCTAAGACAGATTCAGAAGCATGGTAAAAGCCTAAATGACTGACTCAGCTGAGGACTCCATTATTATGTTCTTTCTACACAATTGAAAAGTTTTCATTTCGGACAATTTAGGCCTTTAAGTCTGAGTTACTCATATACCGTGCTTTGATTTTACTTTTTCCTCCCATGGGGTTTTCTTTTCTTTTTTAAGCTTACACCTGATAGCGTAGTCAGGCCCCAAGGAGTTCATGATGTTTAATATGAACTTTAGTCTTCTAAATCCCACTGGTCACCTACACACTTGATGTATTGTGTTTTCAGGATTACTGATACTACTAATATAACTAGTAATAAAGCACACATGCAAGTGTTTGCAGGATCAGATTTCTACATATATACAGAACATCTGTGCAATACAGTGACTTCGGAATGTATTTATGGGCATGAATTTTTCCTTTGTTTATCTAATTGTACACAATTCACGGCAACTCTTCTCCCCCTCATGGCAAAAACCACCTTTATGTAAATGTGTCAGGTACTATAGGTGGTGTCATAAATAAACATCAGCAGCTGACTTGTTGAAAGTAGCCATGGAGTCGTTTTGCTTCATATCAAAGTGGGTTATATCTTTCATGAATTAGAAAAACAAGATTCTGGAGTGAACACCGTATTACTGGCATTTAAGCCAATACCAGAGATCGTGAGACCAGCTGGCTCATTTTCTCTACATAGATATGTAAATGTCTAGACATATGTTTATCTTTTGAAATTATGCCTCAGCCACAGCAGGAGAACCTGTAGCACAGGGGTCGGCAACCTTACAGAAGTGGTGTGCTGAGTCTTCATTTATTCACTCTAATGTAAGGTTTCACGTGCCAGTGATACATTTTAACGTTTTTAGAAGGTCTTTCTATAAGTCTATAGTATATAACTAAACTATTGTTGTATGTAAAGTAAACAAGTTTTTAAAAATGTTTAAGAAGCTTCATTTAAAAGTAAAATTAAAATGCAGAGCCCCCCCAGACCAGTGTCCAGGACCCGGGCAGTGTGAGTGCCACTGAAAAGCAGCTCGCGTGCCATAGGTTGCCGACCCCTGCTGTAGCACAATATTTGCATAAGATAAGCCGTCTGTGTCGCAAGGTCTCAAAAGTTGCCAAGACAAATCAGACAAGAGAGAAGCTGGCAAAGGACAATACTAAGTTTCAAACATGTTTCAGAGCGGCAACGTTTTATGTCCTAACTCTGAATGCAACAGTTGATACCTTTCCCAACTCCCTGCTAGGCAAAGCACCGCAAACAGTAGTCACCGCATTCCGGCGGCACACGGCTGGCTTCCCCGTTCACCTTTCCATTTACCACACGCCCAGCATCTGATGCACTTGTAAGATTAACTTCCACCCACGGCTCGCATTTTAACCCCAGTCCCGCGAAACAGTCCGTTAAAAAGAATAAGTCCCTTGGGGGAAACACGCACACGAATGCAGTCGCTCTGCCTTGGCCCAGCACGCTGCCTGCTGCACTCAAACCCCGCGTCTGAAGGAGCCCTGGGCTAGGGATCGGTCCCTTTCCAGACCCCCTGTACCTGCTTCGGAGGAAGACACAAGAACTGGGTGGGTTTCTTTGCTCCGGCGCTGGCTGCAGCCTCAGCGAGAACTAAGCACTTATAGCCCCTGACTCTGTTACTGGTTAACGCGGGTCACTCGCTGCATTTTTCTACTCCCCGCCCTGGGGGCAGCGGGCCGGTGCAGGGCAGAGCCAGCCGGCCACTGGCCGGTCCGCGCCCTGCAGGCGGGGGTGGGGTGAGATGAGCCTGGGCGCCGCCCCCAGCAGTAGCCTCAGACCCTGCAAGCGCTTCCCCGGGGCGCGCGCTCCTCACGAGACTTCTCCACCCACGCCAGTGCCCGGACCGAGAGGCGCGTGCGCCCCCGAGATGGTCCCTGGTGCGTGCGCGCGGGGCCGCGAGGAGCCCGAGTACGGGGCGCTGGGCAGTTGTCTCGCGGTGGGTGCCAGCCCTGGCCCAGGCAGTGCCTCGGCTGTGGCTGCGGCGCCGCCGCGTCTGTGCTGCCTGCGGGGAGACTCGAAGGCGAGGCCGGGCCTTGCAGCGGCTGAGAGCCGCTCTAGTGCCTCTGCAGCCAGAGGTGGAAGCCCGCAACCGGGGCCAGATAAAGAGGAGCCAAGGGGCAGTTCAGTGATTAGGGAGCACCCCCGTTGGCCGGGCTGTGTGGGTGCAGACAGCCTCCAGGGCATGACTCTAGCCCGGTGTAAGGGCAGATCCTCTCTTCACCCCTCTGCTCCCAGCCGCACTGATTCTTACCCAGGGGTTGGACTCTTCCCTCTCACCTGCTTTTTTGCTTTCTTTGCCCTTCCCTGTTTGGGGCTCTTCGCCGTGTGGCAGCAAGGAGAAGTTACTACTTACCTCACGCTAACTTGAGTTCTTTCAGACGGTTTGGGCCTAGGGATGCTAGGCCGGAGGACAGACACGCCCATGGGCAAAGTGGTGTCTGCAGCCTGCACAGAGCAGCATCCCCTGCCTCCAAAAAGGGCATATAAGGAGGCCCAGACACACCTCCACTGGGTTCCTCCCTGACTGCAAAGCAGAGCCTCCATAGCCCAGGGGAAGGAGGGCAGGAGGTAAAGCCAGGAGTACCACAAGGAGGAGGTGGGAGACAGAGAGGGGCAAAGCCCTTAGCCCTCTCACCAGATTCAGTAACATGTGTCCCCTGGCTAGTAGTGCTACTCCAGCCTAAGAGGTAGAGTGTTGCCGAGCTGGCCGATCTCCCCCTGCCCATAAAGAAAGTTCAGCAACAGAGGAGCTCAGTGTGTTAGTGGTGCCAGCTGGCAGGGGCAGCACTGCCTCATCGGTGGGGCTCCCCACATGCTGCCTGTAGGGGAGATACCAACTTAGGATGTGCAGCTGGCTGTGTGGGAGGAGGGATGCTGAGGAGCTGGCTGTGTAGGTGCTGGCTCCAGGGGAGTGGCAGCCTGGGAACAGCATTGCCCCTGCCAGGCCTTTTTTTACTGCAGAGCCTGCACCGGCCCCACACAGCAGCCTGAACTCTGTCACAATCTCCTAGTAACACCTGAGGCAGAATGGGGTGGGGCCAGGCTGACTCAATACCAGGCATCTGCTGGAGCATAGGGTCCAGCCTGGCTCCGTGGGGGCACCTGTGCATAGTAGGGTGGATGATGCAGAAAAGTGCCAGTCCCACCCACCAATTAAACTTCATGATTGGATCCAGTAAGGCCCTTCCAAGTTGCAGTCCTACAAATTTCTGTTATGGGAACATCTTTCACTATAGCTATAGATGTGAACTAAGCTCCACTGGAGGGTGTTGTCAGAGTATTTATAAGTAGTGCTCTATTCTCTGCGCTGGAATATGAGCTGGAGGAGGTGAAGACATTATCTTCTATCTGTCTGCTTACAGGGGGGCTGACTAGTGGCAGGTGTTTGCCAGACTATGCAAGCAGCTGATAAAGCCTTGTTGATTGGTAGGGCAATTTTCAGTGAAGAGACTCATCCATCTTCTTGTGTAATAGGCTGATAGTATCAAAGGGCAGATCTTGGAGGGTACTTTGCACCTCTCTAGGGAAACCTGAAGGTTGTAAACACGATTGTCTCTCAAGGAAGATTGCACTTCTTTTCCCACCCCAATCCCAATTCCCTGGTGGAGGATTGAGTTAATGAAAGAAATTGACAAACCCACTTGTAAGGTATCATATAAAACCTGGTGACCCACTGGGCATGAATATCATTGTTTGAAGTACGTATGGGTTGTGTAAAGAGAATTGTGTGTGCACACACTCTAGAAATATGTTCTTAAAGTATGTTTTGGAGGCAGTGAACAAACAAGCATGCCTTAGACAAAGGAATGTGGATTTACATGTCTGTGTCAAGGGATGTAAACCATAGATAATGAAATTACATATAAGGAAAACAAAGCAATTAAGCTAACAAGCAGAAACAGCCTGGTGAGCACATCGGGGACACAGCAGAGTCTGAACCCCCAAGAAGTATTCCTGACTCTTAAGGCAATGACAATGGACTTCTGTCTTTTTTGTTCCCCTTATATTTCCCAGTCTGCTTATTTATAATTTAGGGGAAAATGGGGACACCCTCCTCTGATTTTGTAAACGTTGGCGCCTCCTGGGTGGAGGGCAGGAGATGATAGTAGCTTGCTGTAAGTGAGAAACTGGTTTAGGCAAAGAAATTAATTTTAAGCTCCAGAAAGCATGTTCTTTTTATTTTATTTGTAACCTTTTTCTCTTTTATTCTTACTAGGTGTCACTTAAATCTGTGTTCTTTATTAATAAACTTATTCTTGTTTTATTACAAAACCATATCAGTGCTGTATATTAATGTGTAGGACCTCAGCTAAACTAACAGAGTGGTGTAAGTATGGTCTTTTTGGAGGCAGCTAACTTAATTTCTGTGAAGGCCCCGTGAGACGGGCTGAATGCTACAGAGAGATGTCCCTGAGGAACTCAGGAACTGGGGTTCACTGATTGCCTGTCTTAACCTTGCTTTGCAGGTAACAGGGTCTCAAGGACTTTGCTGGTGAGGTGGAGAGACTGGTGCGGTAGGGAGCTGTCTTACCATCTAAGCTCCAGCAAAGCTCTCTTGCTAAGGCAGAGAGGTGTAACCATGGCTCACGGTTTTAGGTTCCCAGAGGAAAGCGTTACACTCTCCATAAACCAAAAACAGAGCACTGAAAGAAAAAGAAATAAGATAACTAAACAAACAGAGGAAAAACTATAAATCGCTATGTTAAGAAAGTCAGGAAGCTGAGAAACAGTAGACATGTAATCACTCCAGCTCGAGCTGCAGGCAGTTCAGAAGGAACTGGTTGGTGGCCTGTCCACGCCTCCTTGTATGAAGCATGAAGTGCTGCTTTGCATGGGCCTACAGACAGCTTTGTGGCCTCCTGCTGTGCCTGCCCCCTCCAGCACACTCAGCCCCTGTCCCTGGCAGCCTTTCTACGGCTCCCCTGAGGAGAAGGGAGTTTGTCTCTTGTCGTAGAATCTCATCAGAGTGATCCCTGAAAAGGAACTAGGAAGGAGGTTTGTGGGTAGGAGGCATCAGAAACTCCATCACATAGCTACCATAAATAATCTGTAAGACCCATTTGTCTATAGCTATGGCCCTCCATTTTTGGCAAATTGGATAAGGCGGCCTCCATATAGACTTGATGATCATGATGGCCCCTTCTGGCCTTCAAGTCTGACCTCCTACACATTGCAGGTCACAGAACTTCAACAACCCTCTCCTGTAATAGACCCATGACCTCTGGCTCAGTTACTAAAGTCCTCAAATCATGATTTAAAGACTTCACGTTACAGAGAATTGACCATTTACACTAGTTTAAACCTGCAAGTGACCCGAGCCCTGTGTTGCAGAGGGAGGTGAAACCCCTCCCCCCCCAGGGATTCTCTGCCAATCTGACCCCGGGGGAAATTCCTTCCCAACCCCAAATACGGTGATCAGTTAGACCCTGAACAGGTGGGGAAGACCCAGCAGCCAGACACCTGCGAAAAGAATTCTCTGTAGTAACTCAGAGCCCTCCCCATCTAGTGTCCCCATCACCAGCTGTTAGAGATATTTGCTACTAGCAGTTGCAGATTGGCTATATGCCATTGTAGGGAGTCTCAACATACCATCCCCTCCATAAACTTACCAAGCTCAGTCTTGAAGCCCGTTAGGTTTTTTGCCCCTACAGCTCCCCTTGGAAGGCTATTCCAGAACTTCACTCCTCTGATGGTTAGAAATCTTCATCCAATTTCAAGCCTAAATTTGTTGGTGGCCAGTTTATATCCATTTGTTCTTGTGTCCACATTGGTGCTTAACTGAAATAACTCCTCTCCCTCCCTGGTATTTATCCCTTTGATGTACACCTCTACCTTGATATAACGCTGTCCACGGGAGCCAAAAAATCTTACCGCGTTATAGGTGAAACCTGTTCCGGTTTGAATTCAATCTTTTGTAAACATGGGAGACTAGAATTGCACACAATATTCCAGATGTGGTCTCACCAGTGCCTTGTATAATGGTACTAGCACTTCCCTGCCTTTACTGTTAATACCTCACCTGATGCATCCTAAGACTGCATTAGCCTTTTTCATGGCTGCATTGTGTTGACAGCTCATACTCATCCTTATGTTCAACCAATATACCCAGGTTTTTCTCCCCTATAACTTCCAACTGATAAATCCCCAGCTTATAGCAAAAATTCTTGTTGTTAGTCCCTAAGTGCATGACCTTCCATTTTGCACTATTAAATTTCACCCCATTTCTATTACTCCAGTTGTCAAGGTCATCCAGATCTTCTTGTATATATCAGAGGAGGGGAATGAAGAAGCATCAATAAAGAGACGCAGGTCTTTACAGTTCTGTCCGAAAAACCTCTTTGGTTGGGGGTTAGAGTTGTGTGGTGCTCCTGAGGATGCTGGTGGTAAAATGGCTGAGGCAGCAGTCTTGCTTTATACCTCTTTCTATGGTGTTTTCTGTTCAAGGCAGAGGCATAAATTCTCAGTGAATGAAGCATTGTTTTCAAGCCTTTGAGGAGTGAAGAGACTCATCTGTCTTCTTAGGTAATAGATTGATAGTATCAAAGGTCAGATCTTGGATGGTACTTTGCACCTCTCTAGTAAACCTGAAGATTGTAAACATGAGCGTCTCCTCATAACAGTGACCATAGCCATCCCCCTAGAAGCAGTATCCGCCACGTCCACTGCAGCTAGGAGGGAAGTTTTGGCCACCAATCTGCCCTCGTTCACTAAGGCCTGGAAGCAGGCCCTATCCTCCTCAGGGTGCTTGTCCTTAAATTCCAACAATTTATTATAATTTGTAAAATCATATTTGGCCAAGAGGGCCTGATAATTTGAGATTCTGAACTGCAGGGAAGTGGAAGAGAAGACTGTTCTCCCTTGAAAGTCAAGTCGGTCGTGTCCCTTATCAGAGTCTGAGTGCTGTTGCTTGGACCGTTCTATAGCTGCCTGTACCACCAAAGAGTTAGGGTCGTGGGTAAGAGAACAAAAACTTTCTGCCCTTGGATGCAAGAAAATAACCATTCTTGACCCTCTTGGGGCGGGAGCACAAAAAGTAGGTATGCGCCAAACTGTCTCCTAGACTTCCTCAGCTCAATCTGTAGCACCAAAGCAACTCTGTGCATGAGCTCTTGATTTTGTTTAAAAAGTCATTTGGTGGAGACAGAGAAGACGTAGTAACCGCCTCATCTGGTGAAGAGGAGATTGCTCCCAGAACTAGCAGATCAGGCTCACCTTTCCCTTCTGAATATTCTGACAGGGCCCATTGTGGGTGTCCAGGCGATGGCAAGTAGGACTCCCACTACCCCAATATTCCCAGTAGAATGGATCAACTGACAGAGGAGGGCCCCATGGCATAGGGTGGCACCTATTTCTTGGCCAGTCGTATCTGGTCGAAGGTCAGAACCCCGATCTTCTGGGCCTCCTGTCTTGTGCCACCTCCCGTGTTATTCCATGCGTGGAATGCATGTTGGGACCATCACGCAAAGAAGTAGTAACACCTATGTCTGTAGACCTACTTAATTTACTATTTGAAAGTAGTTGCAGGTGATTATGAACAATTGAGGTTCGTGAGTTCTGGTAACTTTATTCCTCTCTAAAACTCCAGAAGGGGAATAAAAAGAGAGAAGAATGTAGGCTTCTGGTTGAGGCACTGGACCAGGACTTAATAGATCTTGCTCCTGCCACAGACTTCTTGTATGACCTTGGACAAGCCACTGTATCTCTCTGCCTCTGTTTCCCCATGTATAAAACAGGTATAATAATAATGCTTCATTGCCTCATGAGGGGTGAAGATAAGTACATAGGATAGATCCACCCGTTGAGATTTTGCATTTTCTCCTGTATGCTTTGAGGTTTTCTTTCATGCTGGCTGACATTTTGGTTCTTACGTTCTTTGGTTTTAGAAAATGCAAGCAATATATCCTATGATTCACATCAGTACTGAGCCTTCATACTCTCCTCCTGCATCAGTCATGGGATTCTTTTTCTAAATACTGTGATGCTTTGTTTTTTCTTGGTTCTGTGGATTTCAGTTCACTGCAGCCTCCTCCTCCTCAGTTTTGAACCTTGCTATCCTCCTGCATTAAGACACGCAATTAACAAGAAATTTCTGCCTGTAATTCTCCATCACGTTCCTTTTCCATACTGGTCGCTATATACCAGCTGCTAAATCTCTCAGGCTTGAGAAGTTAGCAAGTGACAAAACAAAGAACATTTTAACTTTGCAGCGCTCCAGTGCCTGTTTGGGCAAGGGCAGCTCTCTCTCATTAGCATTCCACCATCAAGTACCTCGACTTGGATTCAGATATCATTGTAGACTTTATTTTAAATTTAACTTTGTTATAGTGTTCAGGAATGAAACTCTCCCCCCACTCCACCCTTTCCCACAAGTCTGTCCTCTAAACAGCTGCTGGATTTCCTCTTAGAGATCACCTTGTTTTAGATTCTGTGCTAGGGCACGGGTGCAGAGGATCTGTGTGACTGAATAAACAGAGAGGAAGCCCTTAGCTAAGTGAAAAGTGCCTCGATAGTAAAGGCTTGCTTTGTATAGCTTATGCAAAGGAGAGGAGAAATATAGACAAGAAGAGAGTTCAGCTGGATGTGTTAACAAGGGTAGAGTAACTGCCATGTAGTGAATGACTGCTCATTACCCAGTAGTGATTTCACAGCAGCCCCAACCGGGTTTTGGCTGCTGTTCCCCTTTTCTTGCAAAACGTGAATCCCACAAATTTGCCAGTCATGAAATGTGGATAAAATTACAGCTTGCAAAAGTTCTTTAGTAGGAGATAGCTGCACCTTGAATCAATCTGGTCAGTTTCTTTACTCCTTGCAGTTGGGATTTTTATTCAGCTCTTGCTGCTGTTTTTCTTTAGCATGGCTTGTAAACATTAAAACAAGCTACTGTTAGGGCATAGCATAAGAGAAAATTAACAGCTCTTCTATGCTCTACTGAACTACAACGCTAGTGCTGTCTTTTTCTAGCTCCCACAACAAATATTTTGAACTCTGAACTGTGGTTAGCCAGCATGATACTAAACATTTTTCCTGCATCAGTAGTTGTGATTATAAAATGCTAATACAAGACTTTTAATTATGAAACTGAGAGGATGGAATTTATTGGTTCTTTAATGTTAAATACAAATGTTAAATGGATAAATGAAAAATTAAGGTGCTTTAAACTAAAAAAGATTCACCACTGAGGACTTTTGCCTATGGAAACACAGAGGGGAGTACCTAGGGTAGATCCACCCTCTGAGATTTTGCATTTTCTCCTGCATGCTTTGAGGTTTTCATTCATGCTAGCTGCTGATGCTTTAAACTAACAAAGATTCACCATGGAGGATTTTTGCCGATAGAAGCTTAGAGGGATGGTTCAGACAAGCTGCCAAACAATGAGCTGCAAAGGGGCTTCACCAGACAAGTGAGCCCACTGGACAGACTGGTTGCGGTGCTAGTATGTTTACTGCACACACTCTAGTTCCAAGAGATACGGAGCACACACTGATGCATACTAGCTGAGAGCTCTGTCGAGTTAATAGTTTAGGACTACCGAAATGTCAGAATACCTCACCCTTTGTCTCAAGCAGGACATATCACAAGTTTTCCTCTCCTTTTGTTTAATGGAAAGCCTACTAATTCCTCTAAGCCACCCCCCTTCACCAGTTCTGAACACTCTCCACCCTAAGCAATGGCATAGTAATTTGGAGCCAGTAGAAGTCGGAGGTGGTAGGCTGGGTATTAGGGCTCAGGGCTGAAGACCAGGCACCAGCCCAGCAAGCTCATGCTTGGGGCGGCAGATTCCAAGGGGCGGCATTCTGGCCGCCCTTTTTTTTTTCTTTTTGGTTTGCCGCTCCGGCGGCCCTGTAGGGGGCGGAGGAGGGGAGCGCCCTGCAGCAAACTCGGCAGGGCAGCCCGCGTCCTTCCCTCCCAGCTGACCGGAGCGGCGCAGAGCCCTCCTGGCAGGCGGTGTGGCAGGAGGGGCCGCGTGGTGAGTGCCCCGCTGAAGCCCTGGCTGCCCCCCTTCTCTCTCTTCCCCCTCCCCCCGCTAGACCGGGCGCGCACTCCACTGCACGTCTGCAGCACAGGGAGTCCCCCTGCACCCTGGCTCCGGCCATCCTGCAGGTTTGTTTTTTTTTGCTTTGCCGCTCCGGCTGCCCTGTAGGGGGCGGCGGCGCGGAGGAGGGGAGCGCCCTGCAGCAAACTCGGCAGGGCAGCCCGTGTCCTTCCCTCCTTCCCAGCCGACCGGAGCGGCGCAGAGCCCTCCTGGCAGGCGGTGCAGCAGGAGGGGCCGCATGGTGAGTGCCCCGCTGAAGCCCTGGCTGCCCCCCTTCTCTCTCTTCCCCCCTCCCCCGCTAGACCGGGCGCGCACTCCACTGCACGTCTGCAGCACAGGGAGTCCCCCTGCACCCTGGCTCCGGCCACCCTGCAGGTTTTTGGGTTTTTTCCCCTGCTTTGCCGCTCCGGCCACACCGCAGGTGTTTTGTGTGTGTGTGTGTACTTTGCCGCTCTGGCCACCCCACAGGTGTTTTGTGTGTGTGCTTTGCCGCTCCGGCTGCCCCGCAGGTGTGTTGTGTGTGTGTGTGTGTGTGTGCTTTGCCGCTCCGGCTGCCCCGCAGGTGTGTTTTGTTTTTTTTTCTTTGCTTCGCCGCTCCCCCCCCCGCCCCCGCAGTTTTTTTTTTTTTTTTTTGCTGGGGGCAGCAAAAAAGCCAGAGCCGGCCCTGGGTGAACGGGGAGGTCACGTTTGGGGGGGGGGGAAGCCGAGTGCTGGGGCGGCAGGGGGTGCAGGTGGGGGGGGGGCACTGGTGGGTGGGGGGGGGTCCAGGGCTGGGGGGGGGGGGGCAGCCAAAAATGTTTTTGCTTGGGGCGGCAAAAAACCTAGAGCCGGCCCTGAGTAGGTGGCAAGTAGACCAAGGAGAGATCAAATTTCTACAAGTCTCTTTGATTTTCCATTTACTAGTCTGTATCATAATCACGTTTCAACATAAGTTTTCATGCGGACAGTCCGTCCTGAACAATGTATACCCACTTTACAAAAAGCCTTCCCTAAGGAGCTAAAAATGTTTAGATGGAATAACAAAGGGTTATGCCTGTGGGTAGACTTGATGCCGCACCAAATTAAGCTCACATTTCTAACATGGTTATACTACTATACTGTCAACATTTCACATTAATACAGAAACAGAAAATTCACTACCAAGTTTCACTGCTCAGCTAATGTGATTGGCAATGACAAGACACTGAATTTTTGGCAACCCTAATAGCAAACTCAAATACATGTGGCCTCCCAACCAGAAGACGGATCCCCAACCCAACCAGCAGTTGCCTCATGATCCGCACCGCAGCCAGTAGAAACTCACTCCATCTAGCACCCCTTGCCCCAAATCAGCCACCATTTTCTCCTGCGACCACAAGGGATTGTGAGACTGGATCATAAGAAGTTGGACCAGGTTTTGGGGTCCCAAGTGGGAGAAGTTTGAAAACACCTTCTCTAGGGACCATTGCACTGAATGATTGCTAAGGTATATTAAATAATTTAAAATCAGCCTTGAAAGTCTGATTTCTCTTATAAAACTACTAGAAGCACAGAAGAGAGCTACTTGCAAGCTGAGATGCAAGGCATCGGACAGGGAGCCCGGTCTGAGGCCCCCTTGAGAGCAGAACAGGTGACATTTCCTGTTGTCCCTTATAGCAAACAGGCCAATCATTGAACACTCCAGGTTGCAAAGATAGTGTGGAGGATGCTGTCCTCAGAGACTACTCGTGACTCAGCAAAAAAAATTCCTGCAGAGATGGTCCGTGAGATGATTCTAGACCCTGCATCAAGTGGTCACCCATCAGAGTGATTCTCTCCTCAATGCAAAACTGCCTCAACCTGATTGCCTCTTGGCAGAGCACTTTTGAGTGTGCTCCTCCTTGCTTATTCACATAATACATTGTAGTGGTATTGTTGGTAAATATGAACCACTGCACCCCTAATATGGGCCCGAAAAGCATGACACGCGTTGTAAATGGCCTGATGCTTCAGCACATTGATATTCAGAGAGGACTCTGCTCTGACTACTTTCAGCGACCCCAGATGTGCTCCCCTGCCCATCAGGGAGGCATTGGTGACAACAGTCCCGATTTGTAAGGGCCAGACAAAAAGAATGCCCTGACAAACAAACATTCTCAAGACATGTCCACTCTGTAAGGAATCTAGGACCAGTGGAGAAAGACGGCCAAATCTGTCCAAGGAGTGAAGAGTGGCGGTAAACTGTCCTGAGCCACATTTGGAGAGGGCGAAGATGCAGCCTTGTGAACTGTACCACCTGCATGCAAGCGGACATGCAGTTCAAAAGTCCCAGGCACATCCAAACTGTCATGGAAGGCTGAGATTGCAGACTGAGGCAGAGGTGGCAATGCCTGAAAATTGTCGGTCAGCAGAAGTGGGACCATTTTCTGAGTGGGAACCAAAGTTGACTTTCCATTGTTTAGGATGAGACCAGAGGGTTGAACAAGCCCAGGGTGGAGCTGATATGAGAAATGAGTTCCTATCTGGATCTGCCCCTCAGTAACCAGTCATCTAGATACAGGAAGATGTGGATCCCTTTCTTCTTGAGATATGCTATGATGATGGCCATTTGTTAAAAATCTGAGGGGAAGAAGAGAAGCCAAAGGGAAGCACCGTACACTGGAAATGGCTCTCCGCTATGACAAATCAAAGGAATTTTCTGTGGCTTGGCAAAATTGCCATATGAAAGTAGGCATCCTGAAGGTCCAGGACGGACAGCAAACCAATTGTTCTGAGACAACGGGGGGAGGATAGTCAATGGAGTGACCATTCGGAGCCTCAGGTATCTGATGTATTTGTTGAGGCCACAAATGTTGAGAAAGGTCTTACTCCTACCTTGGATTTGGGCACCAGAAAGTACCAGGAACAGAAACCCTGACACCGGTGATCCAATGGAACTTCATCCACCACTCCCAATACGAGCAGAGCATGAACCTGCTCAAGGAGCAGTATCTTGTGAGAGGGGTCCCTGAATAGGGACGGAGAGGGAGGAGTAGAAAGGAACTGGATGGCACAGCCTAATCCGACGGTGCTTAGGACCCAGCTGTTGGTGGTGATCAAACCCCAAACCTTGTGAAAGCAGGCCAGCCTGGCCTCACATGGAAGGGATAGGGTGGAAAGGAGTGACAACTGGAACACTGCTGGTGACAAATGCCTGAATTCCTCCCTCCAGGTCTCAGGCAGCTGTCTGTGAATTTAGACAGTCATCCAGGTGACAAAGTTGTACTTTGACAGCTGTGCCTGCTGATTAGCCATTTGCATTTGCAAGGAAGAGGAGGTGTAAATCTGCCTGACCATCAGGTCCAGTCACCATAGGTGCTGGAACTAGGGGTGCTGCTACAACCCCTGGCTTGAAGTGGTTTCTATCATATGCAGGATTTACTGTTTGGCTCAATGGCTCTCGGCACCCCCACTGTACCAATTGTTCCAGCGCCCCTCCCAGTCACTTAGAATCCTTCTTCATGGGAGTGGACTTAAACCTGCCCTGTCAGGCTCCATCATTCACCACAGTTATTGCCAAGGAATTTGGGGCTTGATGAGAATAAATCTGTGCATAGGAATGAAGTAGCGCTTTTCCATGTGCTTAGCTACAGGCAGTAACCAAGCCAGGGTGCTCCAAAGGGGAAGGTTCACCGGTACCAAGACTTGTGGCAGATCGATAGTCACTGCTACCGACCTGGCCAATGATCTCGACTTCAAGCGGCATGAGGAGTGGGATCTATATGTCTGAGCAGTGGCCCCTGGAGGCCATTGGTATGGTTAGGGCATTGGTAGCCAGTAGGTGCCGGAACAGGGGCCCCTGTCCCAACCACGAGACAAGCACCAATCTTGATGCTCATAGCACTCCATGAACACTCCTCGCTCAGGCCATGTGAAGCAAGAGGAATAAGATTCAACCTCAGATGCCGAGGAGACCTGAGGGGTAGCAGTGGGGCCAGCCCTGATAGTGCAAGCAGCCAGTCCGACTTGTTCATAGCCCTGAATGATGAGGGGGCTGGCACCGATGATGGAAACGATAGCACCAGCATGGAGTATGCCTCCGTTGTTTCCGGTGCTGGAACAATGTTGATCCTGAAGCCGTCATCAGTACCGAAGTAACTAATGGTGCCAAAGTGGAAAGTGGTGACTGTTACTATGGCAACATTGGCATTTCCAGCCACGGGGGGTACAAAAGATGTTCTAGGTGCTGAGGAGGTCCCTCGTGCCAAGTACAGTACCAACCCCATTTCCACTGGGTATAGAAGGGAAATATTGGGGTGCAGCATCAACAGATCCATAAGTTCAGCAGCCCACACAGCCAATGGGGCTATAAAGGGCACAGCCCTGCCAAAGTCCTGAACCAAGGGAGAGGTTGGAACAGAAAAGTAGAGGTGGTCTGCTGCTGCCTGATACACCACCGGCATAGAAGCAGCTGGTGCTGGCATCACCCTCATCAGTACTGGACTCAACGATACAGGGTGTCTGACCTCTGTGCACAGTGCTGGGGAGTGGGTGACTGGTCCTGCTCTATCCTACACACCAGTATTCACCCCGTGCTGATCCATGTGCTTTCTGGAGGGGGGAGACGAGTCCCCATAGGACCTGGATCAGCCTCCGTTGGTCTTATGTGACTTTTTCCTCGGTGCACTTGATGAGGAACAATTCCTCCTTCTTTGGAAATGTGCCAGCTCCAGGATGCAAAGCAGCAGCACTCTCCAAATCTGAGGGTGACCTGCAATCTGACGAGGGCTTTGGTGCCAAAACAGGCTACATGGCCTGTTAGAGCAGGTGTTGTTTCAGATGAAGATCCCCGCCACTTGAGTCTGTTTCATGAACAATCTGCAAATCAAACACCGCTCTTAGCCATGGGCTTCTCGTAGGCATAACAAGCGCCATGTGTGGGGATTATTGTTGGGGATCACTCCCCCACACAACAGATAATGTTTAAACCCTGGTGAGGGCATCACCAGGGAACACTTAAACTAAGTCTAACTAACACTTTACTAGGGATACTAATGAACTATATACAACTAGAAAAGTTGTCACTGAATAGAGGATTGTAAGGTTGAAAACCTCAGACTCCAGCCACTGGTGATAAGAAGGACGGGGGTGGGGTGGTGTGTGTGTGTGTGTCAGGGCAGCACCACCTCATATAGGCAGGGGAGAGGCTAAAGCCATGAGGTGTGAGCACCCGCCCCCCCCCCCATGGGTACTGCTAGGTAAAATTCTCCAGCCCTGGCATGCTGGGTGTGCACACACCTAAGTGGCTGCATCTACTCAAAGAAGAATTAACTCTTCAGTTTTTTGTGTAGTAATTGCCTGCCCACAACAAAAAAAGATTAATAGTATTTTTTATATATACGTCGTCGTCGTCGTCCCCCACCCTGTATTTGTGTGGAAGTGATATCTATGTGGTGTATTCAGTTCATCATGCACTTTGATCACATCTCCTGTGTTTTGCCAACCAATCTCTCCTCTCATTTAATGTATCTGAAGACTTATGAGGCCCCCTTCCAATCTTTTTTTCTCAGACTAAACATGCCCAGTTTTTTGGGGTTTTTTTTTTTTTTTTACAATCTTTCCTCACAGGTCAGGTTTTCTACATTTATGTTTTGTTGTTGACCTCTGGACTCTCTCCAGTTTGTTCACATCTTTCTTAAAGTGTAGTGCCCAGAACTGGACACAGTACTCCAAGT
The DNA here is from genome assembly GCA_003942145.1 of Platysternon megacephalum. Taxonomy (NCBI): domain Eukaryota; kingdom Metazoa; phylum Chordata; order Testudines; family Platysternidae; genus Platysternon; species Platysternon megacephalum. The sequence goes on along the minus strand of QXTE01000113.1, from coordinate 4,867,558 downwards.
AAGTGTCAAGTAAAGCAGGAAAATTACCTCCCTGGTCTTACATACGACGCTAGCTCTTTTTGCAGCTGCATCACATTGTTGGCTCATATTCAATTTGTGATCTTCTATAATCCCCAGATCCTTCAGTACTGCCTCCTAGCCAGTTATCCCCCATTTTGTATTTGTGCATTTTATTTTTCCTTCTTAAGTGTAGTACTTTACACATCTTGAATTTACTTTACACATATTGAATTTCATCTTGTTGATTGCAGACCAGTTCTCCAATTTGTCATAGGGTGACCAGATGTCCCGATTTTATAGGGACAGTCCTGATTTTTGGGTCTTTTTTTCTTATATAGGCTCCTATTACCCCCCACCCCGTCCCGATTTTTCACAGTTGCTGTCTGGTCACCCTAATTTGTCAAGGTAATTTTGAATTCTAGTCTTGTCCTCCGAAGTACTAAGAACCTTTCCCAACTTGGTGCCATCCACAAATTTTATAAGCATACGCTCCACTCCAAGTCATTCCTGAAAATATTCACTAGTATTGAAGCCAGAACAGACCACTATGGGACCCCAGTAGATACATCCCTCCAGTTTGACAGCAAACTGTTTATAACTACCCGAAGTATGGTCTTTCAACTAGGTTTGCACCCACCTTGCAGTAATTTCATCTAGACCACATTTCCCTAGTTTGCTTATGAGAAAGTCACATAGTACTGTGTCAGAAACCTTACTAGTATCACATTGACAGCTTCCCTCATCCAATAGGGCAGTAACAGTCAAAGAAAGAAATTAGAGCGGCGTGGCATGATTTGTTCTTGACAAATCCATGCTGGTTATTACTTACTATCCTATTATCTTCTAGGTGATTATAAATTATTAATAATTTGTTCCAGTATTTTCCCAGGTATCAAAGTTAGACAACTGGTCTAATTCCCTGAGGTCCTCTCCTCCCCTCCCCCTTTTAAAAGATACATTGTGTTTACTACTCTCTCCTAACACAGGTATCAGAAATCAAAATCAAAACTTTTAAGTATAAAAAAGGATATTTGGGGTAATTTTTAGAAATTTTGACATTTAGAATTTCTCTCCCTCTGAGGTTTGGGATGCATGGTGCAAAGGGACCCTGACATTATAAGTGCCAGGATAAAAAACCAGAATCAATAATAGTTGTGAAACACTAAATTGTTCCCTCTGTAAATAGGGGGGCATAGCCAAGATACATAATGCTGTGGGGGTAGTATACAGATTTTATTGGCACGCGTTTGGGATAATCTGGGTTAACTCACTTGTAAGCATAAGTGGTGAAACCAATGTACCCATCCCAAATTCATATTGATAAAACCCCTATTTTTAACAGTGGTGGTGCCCAGAATAAGTACTGGGGCTGCAGGTAGCAATCTTCAACCCTTCCCTACACCCTATCCTGGAAGTTGACTATTTTCAAAGTGAACGTGAGGACACGGGTCAGAGGCGTCACTGGAAGCCTTTTGCTGGGGATAAGGTGAGGAATTGGGTAGCAAAAGGGGTGCACCTTCCAACTCAGCCCATGTCTCCTTATTTGTCCCACTAATCAACTCTTACCTCATTGCACTCAACCCATCCCCCTACACCACCGTAGAAACTTCAGGCTTCCTCAACTCAGCTCCCACCTGCTCAGTGGTACTCATCTCCCAACTTGCATACTACCTACTTCACTTCTCCACAGGTCAGAACCACCCCTCAGCTCTGAACTCTTCCAACCAACCACTCATGCTAAGAATACACTGTTGCCCCCCCCCCCCCCCCCCCCCCCCCCCCCCCCCCCCCCCCCCCCCCCCCCCCCNAACACTCTCAAAATTCTTCCCGAGTCTGGAAAAGCAGGGCAAAGCTAGCAGGAAGTCTGAGCAGTGACAGGGCAGTCTGGTGCTTTGTGGCGTATGTACTTTAGGGAAGGTTTCTGTCATCAGTAAAAAACGTATATATGTGCTATGATTAAATCAGTGAATGTGATACAGATGGAGTAGGAAAGAGTATTGACTTGTTTTGGGATTTTCCCTTTCCGGCTCTCTTTTGGGAATCAAAAGCAGCAGATTCCTGACACTTAGGAATCAGTTGCGTTGCCTTAACCACCATTTGTCTAGAAAAGACAGGGGCTAATTGTCCCGATTTAATCGTCAACAAATCTTATGTGGCCTCTGAAGAAAGCAGCATCTGGTGCCAGTCAGGACCAGATAAAGAACAGTCCATGTCTTTGGGAGGGGAGCAAGTCAAAGGTTGGAAGCTGCTAGCCATCTACTTCCAAATGTGGGGACAGTGAAGCTACGTAGGCTGGGGTTAAGACTGTAGAGGACTGCAGTTGGAAAACCCCAGCTAGGGAATCTGAATTGTGACTGGGGGGGTAGGGAAGGGAGGGGCTGGAATATTTTGGTACATTTACTCTTCCAGTTCAGGGGAGAACAAATGAAAAATCTATTCCATCTTTGAGAGAGAGAGAGGGAGAGAGAGAGAGAGAGGGAGAGAAGGAATGGACCGGTGACTATTTTCAGGGCGCATCCCTTTGACAAGCAAACAGCCCAACTCTTTTCCTTTGAGGGGCTAGCCCCTTGGAAACTGCATTCCCGTTCTGTGCCTTTGCTGCATGAAATTTCCTGATGAGCCAGAAGTGACTCAACAGTAGCCAGGTGTACTGTGGCTCCAACCAGTGGCAGCAGGTGGTACTTCAGGGTGTTGTACATAAGGAAAAAACCCCACAGAGATGTGGCTTAGCTCCATTAATCCCTAACAACCATCCACCTCATTTGTACCGTGCCACAGCACCATGTCTGTGTGTGAACAAGTGTACATGGCCCATTTATATTTTTTCCCCATATTTAGTTGTACCCAGCCAGGCAAAAATGCAGGTCACTTTCCACAGTGAAGGAGGAACACAAGTGTTAAAGTAAGGCTTGTGTGGTAAGCTGCCTGTATGTTTACCTTGATGGCCAGTAATAAAAAACAAAAAAGTTAACTGTTTACCAGATAAGCCTGGATGAGGTCAGTATCCAAAGTATACTGTCCAATCACCATCTTTGGAGTTTATTTTTCAGGAGGTTGTGCGGGAAACAGTTTTGCTAAAGCGCCAACTTGTTAAAATGCTTCTGAGTATACAAAAATATTAATTTGCACTTGACAGGTGTGGAATCACTTTTGTTAAATTGATTGGTTTAGCAACCTACCACACAAAGGATAAATCCCTGAATAAATCACAACAAATGAAAATACTGTTAGCAGTTTCATAATTTAATGAAAAAGTACTTGTAAAAAGGGGACATCTGTAAAAGACTGATTCCATCTTGGAAAATTGTGTGTGTGTGTAATGCAAAAATGCAAAAAACAAAATTAACAAATAAGGTTAAGAGGTAATACTTCAAACAGTTAGCCACCGAACACACAATAAAAACTAGCAAGTACACTTTGGGGACTATATTTAAGAACTACATAACCAAGGGCTCCTTCATGTATCTATTAAAATCATGTAAAAATTAGCAAAACTATTGCCCACACTGGAAAGAGTTACATCTCCAAAGAAGCAATAATTTGGATTTTTGCTGAAGCACCATTTCCCTCCCCTCCCCTTTTTCATATGCAGCTGGGTCTGAAACATGACTGCTCTGCTGGCCTCCAAGATAAATATTCCCAAGATAAGCTCCACAATTTTATGGCCAGAAAAAGGATTAATAATAAATATTGAAGGAGAACTAAGAATCAGAGCTAGAATACAAATGAGTGGATATTTGTTTACTCATTTTGAATGACCCATGGCTTAGGAACAAAAAGTACTTCCCATTAAAATAAAATATATGGAAACCTAAAAATGCTACTGCATATTTACACCAAAAGAAAATTTGAAAATACATCTCTAGAAAGACAAATTACACAAATATACAGAAAATCAAGAAGTGAAAGAAAATTAAGGATTCATGAAACAAAGAGCACAGAACTGCAAGGTTTATTTTGTATTTCACTACTGAAGTGTTCTCTAGCCCCTGACCAGTAACTATTGTGAGGAATATTTCAAAATTTAATCTAAATTATTTTGTTGTACTTTCCCAAACTAAGAGCAATAAAATAAATTAAGGCTTTGAAGAAAATCAAGCTGTCATTTGTATTCTGCTAAACATCTTTATATTGGGAGTTTAATGTTTTCCTTTTGGATGAAATTCACCACAAGCAAAGGAGGCTATAAAGCAAGGCCCTCTGCAATACCTATGCTCCATTTCAGCCCTTGATGTGGGACAGTGGGCTTTTCCCATTTATGACTGAAATGTCATTTCATCAGACACAACAGAATTACTCTTGGTTAACAGAACTTATGAAAATGATAAGTTTTTTTTTTTATTCAAACAAACCAAACCACGTGCAGTAAAGAATAAACTGGGACTTTTTTCTGAGGTTGGGTGAAAGTTAGCATATTAGCATTTGCAACTTTTAAAACTTGTGCAAAGCACTTTTAGTTTGGGAAATAGAAACTAATTAGAGGTGGCCAAGCAGCTTAATGTAGTCATATGTCTTACATATGCTTCCAGATTTATCTAGCAATAAAAATGTGCTTCAAATGATGACTGGCTAAATTTTTTCAAACCTATGTTCCTAAAGTTAAGCTCCTAAACCCCTATTTAGTCACCTAGGCTTGGAAATTTTAGCCTATATAAAAAAAGGTCAGACAAAATGATTTTTAGTTCAAGCTTATTTTTTTAACATACCAGGTATAAATGCCTCCAGATGTGAAATCTCAAGTTTCAAGAGGAACCTAGCATCATCGGTGATTGCCTAAAATTTAAGTGTCAAATAGCATTTTTCTTTGAAGTAGTACATCTACTTTTGTAAACACTATCCACAAATTTAGTCATCTTTACTTGTTAGCTGGGTAAAATATTTACAAGTGCATCCCACAACAAGCAACTATGTACAAAGATAAAAAAAACGGATGTACTAGAAGTTGAATATTTACAAAATAAAGTGAATTACTGTCAAGAGAAACACAACCTTTAGCCGGAGCAAAGTATGGGGGCACATCTAGAGGTCAGTGAGTTCGGCAGCATTTGTGATACTTGCTTCTACCCTGCAGAGAGGGTTTACAAGCATCACCGAAGTTCTAACCTTTCTGCAGAACAGGATCCCCATTTAGTAGTCACTTAGACCACAATCCAACAGAGAACTTAAACATGTGCTTTAAATTTAAAGTGTGTGAGTACTCCCACTGGAGTCAATGGAACTAGTCATGTGCTTAAAGTTTTAAGCCCATGCTTAAGTTTTTGCTGATCAGGGTCATATTGCAGGTGCAACAGGAATGCAGTTTTAGTGTCTGCATTAATCTTTTACAGCATGTTACAGAGCAATGCAAGGACTCCTTTAATACCTGGTCCAGCAGCAAAAAATTGACATTTTTAACAATGCCTTACACAAAAGGCAGGTAAAAAGGAAGCAGCTCCTGGAGTTATGCAAAGATTAACAGCTCCATAGTCTCCCAGATGTTAACCTGTAATAAAGCATATTGATTTCTACACAACCTTGACTATCCCTTTAAAATCGCAGGCCAATTCACTACTGAAAACTACTCTCTTCTTTTTCACTGCATTTCTTCCTAATGTAGGTCCTGCACCTTTTCTGAAACCCTCTGATGCCTAGGTTTGCACCGATACACTGGATTATGTAAAGGTTGAGTTACCCCTTAGGGGTTTATAATCACCTTTGTACTGAACTGTGAGAAATAATATTTTTTTTGTTTCTATTGTGACAATCTCTACCAAAGTCCTTACTTTGGCTCTCTCTCTCTGAGCTGCTTCTCCTTAATCTGACTTGTTCTTTATTCTCATCACTTTCAGCTTCAGAGTCACTTAGCTCCAAATCAGGGCAATACCCATCATTATCCTGGTATGGAGCTCCTCCTGTCTGGAATTCAAGAGTCTGTTTGCTCCACAAACGTTCTTTTGTAGAAAGCCTCCTTGTTGGCTTTTCACAGCACCTCAGATCTTCTGTGGTCCTCACCAAACTGTTGGTTGCCTCTTTAAAGGACCTGCTAAAATGTTCTATTGTAGATTTTCTAAAATTGCTTTGACTAGCCAAATGAGCAGTGAGCACAGATTCTTGTTCATATGGTGTCTGGCTCGACCTGTCTCTCTGAGTTATATCTCCAGCCCTGCCCATTAAACCATTGGATTTTGTAAGTCTCGAGTTCTCTTGCTGCATTTTTCCATTCCCAATGGAAGACTGCCCATGCAATGCAGCTTGAAGTGCTAATGGTTTACCAGATGACTGCCCACGATGAAACTCTGGTGAATGTGCAGGTCCAGAATCTTTTGTTTCATTCCTAGTCTTGCCAATCCCTACCAATAACCCATTACTTCGGTTATCATGCTGATACCTAGAGTATGATTTTGCTTTAATTTCAAATGACTCCTTTGACATCTGCACATTCCTTTTGTTGTAAACTGTGGTGTTGTCTGGAGAAAGGGGTCTGTTGCCAGTTTTCAGCGAGTTATTTTTGCAGTCACCCAGCGCTGACTTGGGCATTTTTAATTTCAAGGTGATTCTGGGAGGTGGGTAGAACAGTGTGTTCTCTAGTGCACTTGTCAGAGAATGGCCTGAGAGAGAAAACAGAAAAGATGTATTTAAAAGGTGGTAAGACTTTTATTAAACTTAGTTAATAGTTTTCCTGCCTATAAAAAGCACGCACACATTAAGGGGCATTTTCAATTAGTCTAACAATTACTATTGAGATGCATTTAGGATGTTAAGGAGAAGCCATTAACTAAAAATTAAATTGTTCCAAAGCACCAAACAGAATTTATGTAAGCATTTTAATATTTCTATTCTGTAAGGACAATTTTTTCTTCAAATTTATAGTTTAAAGCTATGTATTCTTTAAAACGTTTTTCACCCAATATATTACAGACTGTATTCTATAAATACACAGCCCCTGTATTCAGTTAAAAATAATCATACAGAGTACATAATCTCTCTCATTCCGGAAGCTTCAATCATTGTTTCATGACATTCACTAGAAAAATAAGGCACAACGTTGTTTTTGGAACATTAGCATTCCAAGGCAGCTACTATCCATTTTTCACTTCATAAAACATTATGTGAGGTGTACAAAAATGACAAATCTCAAACTGAGAAACTTGTTTGAAACATTCATGACATATGAAAGGAGACATGAGAATAGTGTGAATTTTTGTCAATCATTCTCCCCATCTCTGTCTGAAGGAAATTAACAACAAGTTAGCAATTTTCCTTCAACTGGGGAGAGACCAATAAAAGTGTGCAATATATAGCCACTGTGGGGAAAATGGGAGTATAGAACAGTAACCCAAAGAGAAAATCCCACAACCTACCTGATACAGATACCAGTAATACAGCTGTGGTGCCTAGATGCTACAGTGATTGGTATCTCATCTGTACATGGCACCCCATTAATATCTAGGATAGGATGGATTACCAAAGTATGACTCTGGAGAAGATGAAAATGCTGTGCATGTGCTGCTAATTAAGAAAGCTGGCAAGGAGAGTGCATACTCAGAAGAACTCATTAAAAACACAGGTTTACAGTGTTTAAAATGCCAACAGTGACATGGGCCAGACATACCCAGAGTCAGAATCTTTAGCAGATACAATTACTGTTATTTTGTATGTATAGATTACCTGCAGCAATTTCCTGATTAATGAGCTGGACTTGCAAATTGAAGACTTGTTCGTGTACTTTACTGTGGGACAGTTTCAGTTTCTCTCTTCTGCTCACCATGTAGCAGAGATTCCTTACCTACAGTGAAAAAACCCAGAGATTTTAGAATTTTCTCTTTTTTTAAAAAGTGGTCAAGAATATTACATTAACATTTTAATTCTTGAACAAAGCATCTTCACACACGTAAAGCCCTATAATAGAAAAGCTCCATGGTGAATTTTATAGAATCATATGCAACTACACCTCTACCCTGATATAACGCGGTCCTCGGGAGCCAAAAAATCTTACCGCATTACAGGTGAAACCACGTTATATCGAACTTGCTTTGATCTGCCGGAGTGTGCAGACCCGCCCCCCCCCCCCGGCGCGCTGCTTTACCGCGTTATATCCGAATTCGTGTTATATCGGGTCGCGTTATATCGGGGTAGAGGTGTATAAGCCAAGTATTTTTAATTGCAAGGATTTAAAAAGAAAGAAGATGCTAAAAGCGATCTGCAAATCAGTTGGTCAAATTCCCATCTATATTAGCAACAAGTGAACAAATAAGCAGGTTAAAAGAAGAGCCATCAAGCAGATTTTAGAACTCTCTTAAATCCCACACCACATATTCCATTCGGCTCACCAGCTGCTACTCTGGTACATGAGTCCAGCTGGTACAGCACTTGTGTGGGATCGGCCTGCAGGAAGGCTGATCAGTTTTTTTTTTTTTTTTTTTTTAAATACAGCCATATTGTGTTTTTCTGAAGCTCCTGCAATTTTATAAAGTAATACATTGTTTTTCTTAACAGCACACTTACCATGCTAGGAAACCATACTGACATGGGGATTTCATGAATCTTACTTAAGATTCAAGTTAAGGATGACCCCCGAGTCAGTCTGGCTATTAGGCCACTTAGCTCTCATATTGCTGAAATTTGACACAGTGACTTACAGGTCACCTTTAAAATTATGCTCTCAGTTCCCACACAATTTTGCCAATTTTGAAAGGCTTTCGGAATCAGTCCTTTTGGATAATCACTTTAATAGTTTTGGGTTTTTTTTAAAGACTATTCCAAGGGTTATAGCCCTCTGCTTTTACTCACTCATTTATGTTAATAGCAATATTCCCACCCACTATAATGGTAGCAGAACCAGGTGCTAAATCTCTTGATAAAGTGTCAAAATTTTTGTGGAACGCAGACAGCCTATGTTTTGTTGAACAATATTTGCTGAGTGTTCCCCATGGCACACAATTAGACCTGTTCAAAAAAATCAGAATTTGTCCTATAAGAAATTCCAACATTTGTTTTAATCCCAAAATGAGACACAGTTGAAATATTCCACAAAAACGGTCAATAAATTCAGAAAATTTTGTTCTCATTTCAGACAATTCAAAATGTCACCACATTCAAAAAATTCATTGTGAAGAGTTTTCCTGTAAAAAATAAAATAAAATTGTAAACTTGTGCTGAAATCAACACCACAGTTGTTTCTGGTGGAAATGTACACATTAGTTCTCGGACTCTGACGTCAAGGGACTTTTCAGACAAAGTTGGACGTAATATACTTCTGATTTCATCGGAATAAAGTTGAAAAAAGCATTACAAGAAATTTTAAGCATATCATTTAAGGCAAGAACCTCGCTCACCTATAGGTATGTAGTCAAAAAATCTTTACCATCCACTCTTACCCTTTCTAGATCCTGCCTCAAGTGCATGAACATCCTCATGCGGGTATGAATGCTGTCTTCTTTTGGCTGCACCAAGCCGTTTTCTTCATCCTCCTTGGGAGGAAACAATGGTTTGTTAAGGTTACTTTTCCGCTTTAATTTCCAGTAATTATAAATGAAGTCCACAGCAATTTTAGGAAGGCCCAGTTCTGCTGCAACGTCTTCCACTTTAACTAATGAGTAGAACTCCTCCTCCAGCTCTCTCAGTTTCTGAGCACGCAAACTAGTTTTCTCACTCTCTGTTTGCTTCTGGTCTGCCATGCTCTTGGGGTTCTCATCAACGTCAGGCACCGAATTCTGCTTGTTTTTGCTATGCTTTAGGCAGTACGACTTGAACTTGACCTCATCCCCATCGTCCAAAATGGCCTTCATCTCTAGGCTATGCTCAAAGGCACAGGTGACATGAAAGGCAGTGATGCAGCTTTTCACAGAGCACTATGAGTGAAACACTAGAGTCAGCCAATAGTAGCAATGAAAGGAGAAAAAGGACCAAGGAATGCTTAAGTTACATAAAACCCACCCCTTTAAATACACTTTTCCATGTTATACTTAAAAATTTAATGAGCCTTAGGTACTCCCTCAGCTGAGGGACTGAATGTTAAGTTTCATCCCAAAGCAAGTCAATTCTTCCACATTAAAACCCCATAAATAATAAGTGTGTGTTATAATAGAAACTGCAATTTAATCTTAAGTAGGGAAATTCAAACTTATAAATATTTAGTACATCTTAGATCTGAGTAGATGACAACACCAAATCTGAGCGGAACTAGGTTATCTGGCTAATAGTTCCAGTATATTCTACCTCTGATTTCACACAACCTATAATTACATCCTGTTTCAAAAGGAATGTAAGTTTAGAACTTTTCTTCTTCTGTGAGTAAGATGTTAAATTGAAGACACTTCTGTCCATCTCTGGCAATTGTCCACTTGGTAGTTAAACATCCCATAGCTTTATTCAAAGGCAATTTTGTCTTGACCACTAGCTCAGGAGTTCCCCCCCCTTTTTTTTCCTTGAGCCCACTTCAGAGATTCAGGTCCATGCACACCCCCCTCTTTCTAAGAGACAGGGCAGGAGGGTGTGCCTGGTACCCAGTAAATCAAGGGCAGGAGGTGCCTTTCTTGCTCCTCCCCACACAAAGGAATTGAACAGGGCCGCACTGAAGGGCTAGGGTCAGCCAGGGAGTAGAAGGTTGCATCTGGTGAGTACTGACCCAGCCCCCTCCTGACCCTGTGAGCCCTTCAATGTGGCCCCATATACTTCCCTGCGCAGGCTCTGTACGGCAGGGGAAGCAGACAGGGCTCTGTGTCCCCAGGCCACACTGAAGGACTGATGGGTTCAGGAGGGGGCAGGGTCAGTACTCCCCAGGTACACTCTTCTGGTCCCCTGCCAGCCTCCTCGGCAGAGGAGGGTAACTGCCGGTTGGTGGCTGCTGCAGCAGTGAAAGAGCAAGATGGACAGGGAGACTAGTCCCAGTAGCTGAGAAAGCCCGCACAGAGCTCTGTCCCCTTCCTCTGCCAGACAGAGCCCCCTGCTGATCTCAGCTCAGTCAGGTCCACATGCTCCCACCCCCTGATAATCTCATCACTCCCCCTCACACACACTTTGAAAATCTCCACTCTAGCTCAAAAGTTTCCTAATGTCCAAGACTGTTTAATGAGCTGTTGCTAAGAGCATGGCAGCTGCCATGTTTGCAAACAGTCACTGCCATTATGGAGCATTAGGAATGTGAAAAATGCTATTTAAATCCAAATTCTATTTTTCATGCTCAGACAGATAGAAGTCATTGCAGAACTGGTACATACCTGAATGCAAGCACCAGTTTTAAGTTTGCATAAACTACAAACTAAAGCCCATCGACTTGGCGGAATGTGAGACACTTTTGTGATTGGTTCCATCCTTTCTGGGCAAGCAATGCTAACCTGCAAACAACAATAGTGCAGGAAGCATTTATCAGGACAATTTAAAAAAAAAAAAAATTCGACCTTTTAGTACACATTAGTAAGAAAATAAATACCTCCAGTAAAATCAAACTGCATTGCTACAGCATCTGGTAAACTGGCAAAGAAACGTGAGAAGCAGTTGACTTGCTTCTCATAGCTGAAAGCGGGGACTTGAAGGAGTTTAGAGCTTGGGACCCTGCAGAGTCCAGCAGGTAGGAATGCACACAAAGCTCAGCCTATGGTTCAATATTAATCTCGATCCATCTTTCCACCACCCCCCACAATTTTTGGGTCATTCCCGTCTCATTACAATGATGTAAATCTATATTCCTTCACATTACTGAAATTCCTGATTTATAATCCATCTCCTTACATATATTTCTGACTGTACAGCCCATTTTATAAATGCTCTAATTTTCTCTTTCATTAAGAGATTTAGGATACTTTGAAAGATGCTACTTTGAAAGATAAAACATTGTTACACTCTGGCTGAATTTGTAAGGCTACTTTAGCAGTGATTAAATTCTTTTTAACCAAGGTAATACAGAAATTCTCAGAAAATTACATTAACAGGAAATTAAAAATTACTGTCCAGTGATCTGAAAACACACTTTGCACATACTGCATTAATTTCAATGATGTTCTCATTTCAGAACAATCACTATGTCACTATGCAACTTTGTGAAACCAGATAAAGTACACAGCAACTGTTAACGATATTACACAGAGAACAGAGAAATTCAAATCACTCAACGAAAACTGTTGCTCTGTAGCTATACATTACACTGAGGATGCATGTGCTATTTTATCAGGAAATAAGTCAAGTGTGTAAGTAAAAGGGAAGGAAAACTAAATAAGTAATTGTCCATAAATTGTAGTGGCACCTCATGAACTAATGGCTTGCAACAGTAATGCTTCCATGTAAGTCAGTCAGATGCTTGTAACATGGCTAAAAAGTGCTTACTAAGTCCTTAATAAAAGGAAGGAAAAGAATGCTATTCTTAGCTGTACATGACTTGGACGGTCCAATTTTTATAAATCATGCAAACCTCATCAGAATAACATCTAGTATTAAGTTATTATCCCCTTAACTCAACATTAAGATGGGGCACAGTAAGCAGTAAGGATAATGATGAGAAAAGGAATGTGTAAAAAAGGTACATAAATTAGTTTTACCTCTGGAATCCAGAGGGCACAGCTCACATGTGCCCACTTGGTCCCTGTCCTAGTAGCTTTCATGGCACCTCCTCTCTTTGGACATAGGAGACACTGAGGATGTATTCCCAGAACACAAGTGCGACACAACCAGCTGCCTTCGGGAACCTTTAAGATTCCATAACATGCCTTGGGACAAAGGAAAATTCTCTCTGCTTCAGCGTATAGGTGAGACAATATCAGAGGCTTACATCAATGACTATCATATTTTTAAAAAATTACACTCTACAAATCTTACCCAAACACACCACTTTCTCTTGGATGTAATTAGTACCTCCTCATCAAACACAGACAGATCAGAATGGACACAAATTAAATGTCAATTGTAATGGGGTGGGTGGCTTTCAGAGGCAGAGAGAGCAGTTGGGTACCCAACTACCATTGAAAGCCAATAAAAGGTGGGCACTAACTGTCCTTTGTATCTTTGATAATCTCTCCATAAAAAGCTACGATTACAGTTAAAACAAAGTCAGGGGATGCAAAAGTTATGGTTCCTACAACAAATTATTTTCCCTTTTCTTTGTAAAATTTATGCTAAAATATACACAACATGTAAAACATGGTGCTGAAGGATGCTTACTTTTTCATTTGTCTTTCTACAATAGTAGCTCTGGATATTTAATCAAAATTAATTTAAAAAAAATAGCAATTTCCTGTGATTAATACCATTTAAAATGGTTCCAGGTATATGTTTTGAAGGTCACTGAGGGTTCCCCCCCCCCCATCTTCACATCTTTGCTACAGCTGTTTGGCTGGAGACTGTTTTCTGTCAGGTTGGATTACTACAACAGTGCATAACTATGTTGGTTGTATCCTGCCAACTGAAATAGCTTTTTTTTTTCTGAATGGAAGCTTAGAATTTTTAAAGTATTGCAGAGTGCAGCAAAAATTGAGGGAACATCCTAGAATCTTCTCTGTGTCCACCATTTCCAGCTCTGAGGAATGCATGCTTTGCAAAGTTTGAGAAATGGAAATAGATATCCTGATACTCATTTTTAATATATATGTGCTGAAAGTCTCAAGCTACTAGTTTCCACAAATGTCTGATTCCACGTGGCTACACTAACTAAGGCCCTGTTTATTAATAGATGTTTATCAGAAGTTTTCTACCATTCCTGCTTCAGGGTTAGCAATGTCGAAAGCCCTACTTTTATAGATGGGCCAAGCTGCAGCCACCGTTTTAAAACTCAATTTATTAGAGATGCTCTGAGCAGCACTAGAGGACACAGAGCTTAAAGAACCAGAAGCCTGTCTACACTAGGGCCAGCAACACTACTGATAGATTTTTTGTTTTTAATTTAAGTCTCCCAAATGCCAACCAACCCTAAGGATTCTAGTGCCTCAAGGCACTCAATAGACTTCACAGAGTTAGTGTTTCTAGACTAAAGCAATACACATGTTGACATCTCAAATCATAATCACAGAAACATCTGAAAATTCAAAGTTCACAAAGCAACTCATCTCATCTCAGGAATATCACACATACACTTAGGCATTAGATAGAACAGGGGTCTCAAACACGCGGCCCGCAGGGCTATCACATGCGGCCCGCGAGATCCTCCCGGCCCCCCCGCCCCCCCCTGTTTACCTGGCCGACCAGCACCGGGGGCAGGGCAGGCTCCCTGCTTGCTTGCCCTGCCGCGGCGCCGCACCAGGAAGCAGCCGGAACCTGGGGGAGGGGGGGCGCAGGGGAGTGTGTGGCTGTTGCTTCAGGCACCGCCCCCAGCAGTTCCCATTGGCCACAGTTCCCCATTCCCGGCCAATGGGAACTGCTGGGGGCGGTGCCTGAAGNGGGTGGGGCCTCATGGAAGGGTGGAGTGGGGCGGGGTGTGTCAGTAAATGCGGCCCTCGGCCCAATGTACTAGTCCTCATGTGGCCCTCGAGGTCATTTGAGTTTGAGACCCCTGAGATAGAACATACAGTAACAAAATAATACCAAGGATGCTGAGGTACAGTGGCACCGAAAGTGAATTTTCCAATCTAGACTATTAAAGTTGTAGTAGACATTTCCCCCTTAGATAAAATCCAGATTTTTAAAATATTCCCTTATGAGAAAGTCTATCCTTATTGTTCTGAAAAAATGCATATTCTCATGCTGGCTTTTTGACTTCAAGATCTCAGTATCAAAATTAAGCATAAGAATACAAAGAGCAGCAAAATGAGGAAGACAAAATTCTTTTGAATCTGTCAGAATACTTATAAACACCAAAGTCAAATTAATCTCTCAACACTGTAAACATTTTTCTTTTCTTTTTTCTTTTTAAATCTGAGTGGCAAGGTTGAAAAATGTAACAGTACTTTTTAAAAAAACCCAATAGAGGGAGCTCTTGCCTAAGAAATGAGTTAGCAAGTCAGCTTTTCATTTTATGATATTTTAAGTTGGAATAGGAAAAGGTACAGAATGAGGCAACAAAAATTAGGGGTATGGAACAGCTTTCATATGAGGAGAGATTAATAAGACTGGAACTGTTCAGCTTGGAAAAGAGACAGCTAAGGGAGGGGACATGAGAGGTCTATAAAATCATGACTGGTGTGGAAAAAGTAAATAAGGAAGTGTTATTTACTCCTTATAACACAAGAAATAGGGGTCACCCAATGAAATTAATACGCAGGTTTAAAACAAACAATAGGAAGCATTGCTTCACACAACGCACAGTCAACCTGTGGAACTCTTTGCCAGATGTTGTGAAGGCCAAGTCTGTAACAGGATTCAAAAAAGAACTAGGTAAGTTCCTGGAGGTCCATCAATGGCTATTAGCCAGGATGGGCAGGGATGGTGTCCCTAGCCTCTATTTGCCAGAAGCTGGGAATGGGCGACAGGGGATGGATCACTTGATGATTACCTTTTCTGTTCATTCCCTCTGGGGCACCTGGCATTGGCCACTGTCGGAAGACAGGATACTGGGCTAGATGGACCTTTGGTCTGACCCAGTATAGCCATTCTTATGTTAAGTTCACACTTAGATTTTTACTGCTACTACTACTCAGTTTACAACAGTTCTAGTAGCTTAAGTCCAATTTCAAATTCCTTTGATTCAGCACTTTCTAGTTAATGGCTTCATTTCCTACTCTAGGAAACCTAAACTAAGTGCAGGTCTATACTTAAAAAGCTGCATTGGCACAGCTGCAGCACTTTAATGAAGACGCTACTACACCAATGGGAGAGCATCTCCCATCGGCATTGTTAAGCCACCTCCCCGAGAGGCGGTAGCTATATTTGCTGTAGATATAGCACTGTCTACACTGGGAGTTAGGGTGATATAACTGCATCACTCAGGGGTGTGGATTTTTCACACCCCTGAGCGATGTAGTTATACCAATGTAAGTGTGTAGTGTAGACCTGGGGTAAGAAAAACTGACTTTTTGAAAAGCGGCTTCAGGTTTTTTTTGTTAATGAAATAAACTAGAGAAACTCTCTGTTACATTTTTCTTTGTGCTATCTAGAGGGGTAAACTACAAAAGATGCTATATTACACCATTTGAGTCTGTGAATGTGATGACTAACAAAGTCAATGCATTCACTCAGAGCTTTGCTAAATTAGAGGTACAAAAAAACCCAAACCCCACTGGGGAAAAATTTGATAATGGTTACTATGCTAATCCCGCTAATACAAAGAATGATTTTAAGAGGCCTATGTAAGTTATGTTCACTGAGTGTTCAGTTATAATTGTCACAAAATAAGAAAAGTCTTAGTCTAATTTCAAAAAAATTTACAGCATCATCTTTTCCAAAGGACTCTGTAGAAATCAGAACCCTGCAGTCTGTTCTACAAGTAGGAATCCCTGTATTCATGTGGTGTCCCACTGAACTCATCCAGTTTCAAGATCAAATTAATGTTTGCAATGTCATAATAAGAAATATGCCTGGCTGACTGGCGCCTTGAACAAGCTTGCTAACACTTCTGAAAAAAATCAATCCACTTACTTAGGTGCCTAAATTTGGCTTAGATGCCCAGCTTTAGGCAGTCAGGTTCTGGCCCCAATTAACGGGCCAAACAAGGATGGAAAACCCCAGTCAGTTCCTTAACGAAGGCTCTATAGGTCTTAGCTACCTTTCTACCTTCAAAGCACCTTAAAATACTAATTCATCCTTACAATATATCTGTGACGTTGGCAAGTATCATCCCCATTTTAAAGATGGGGAAAGAATTTGTGCTGGGCCACAGAGAAGTGCTTGCCAGAGCTGGGATTAGACCTGCATTCCCCCTGTCCTCAGACCACATCACTTCGATATTCACTGTGCTAGACAGCATAATCAAGTTTATTTGTAGGAATACAAAAGTCCACCTTCAAGCAGTAGCAGTCTCCAGGCCTAGAAGATCTTAAAAGCCCTCCAAATTGCTATTTAAAGCTAGTTCAAATTACACACCCACCAACAAAAACAATTTCAACATCTCTTCTAACACCAACCTGATGGACACAAACATTACACTTGTCACAAAACACCATATCATTCCCATCTTCACTGTCAGGGGACCGGCACACGTCACAGATCACATTTTCATCGTATTCTATGCCCAGCCCTTCCTCAGTCTCAATAGCATGGTTCATATTCTCATGACATTGCCGTTCCAGGACTTCTACTGTCTTCTCCATTGTGTTCTCATCAAGGGGCCCACATCCTGCAAGAGGGGAAGGGATTAGAATGCATATACAATCTATGAGCAAAGATAGGACACAGGAAAACACATAAGAGAAATACACTTCTATCAACTAATAAAGGAAACAGAGCCCACTTTTTCATCTTTATGTAAATCCTGACGCAAAACGTTTATTTACAAAATGTTGATTCTCCACTAGTTACATTTGGTTTAATAAAGTTTACTGGCTAACTTCAAAACTATAACAAAATAATAAACAAACCAAATCTTGGAGTAAAAAGCTAAACTACAGTAACTTTTCTTTAAGACCACAACTTAAGCAAATACAGCAACATGTGGAAGAGAAACCGCAACAATGCCATGTGGTACAATGTTCTTTTCAAAAAGTCATTTGCTCCCAAGAGTAATTTTCTATCAAAGAAAGTTTATATCTTGCTATAAAATCCCACAAAATATTCCAAAACCAACACATCTAGTATACTGCCAGAGTGATTAGCATGATGGCAGGGAAAAAATCATTTTTAATAAAATGGTAAATGAATACGCTATCAAGCAGTTATGAACAAATCTGGGTTTTGTCCATATCACCCTGTCTTCATTCACATTCTTCCTTAAACAACACACACACTTGGTCCACTCAGATTAACGTAAATCCACTGTAAGAGAAGCCTGTTTTAAAAGGATCTGCCACGCTAAGATCAGATTGTCACAACATCCTGAGTATTGTGTATTTAGAATGCAAGCTCCAGGAGGCAGAGACTGTGTCTTCCTCAAAGTCAAACTAAAAGTCCATGTTTTGTAGCGATACTGTGCATATTTATAAGGAATGAAAATACAAGCTTTTTTTCTTATACACAAGGGGAATTTCAAGTTTTAGGGACTTAAAAAATGGTTTCTAACCCACTTGATATTTGTTTTGAGCCTGCAAAAGCTGCACGTAATCATGAAGGATATGAAGAAAAAAGTTCTTAGCCACAATTTGTAAATCTTTCAGATTAAGCTAATGTAGCAAATGACTGCTGTAAACGCTTTCTTGACAGAATGTCAGCATTCTAAAGTTATTTTTCCCTAACATTTTTCTTCTAAACTCATCTCTACAAATACCCAAGACCACTTACTGAATTCCCAACTCAATTTTTAATAATTAAATTGTATTGTAAAATTACCCATTTCTGTAAGCTCCTCATTTAATTCTTGAAGCCAAAAGATATCCATGTCATCCAAGTCATAGCGACACACAGATTCTGCCAGTTCTAGAATATTGATGTAACCAGGTTCTGTGGGCTCTTGGCTGGAACAATGGATGTACTTCCTAGGTCGTGTATACAGTACTTCCTTCACCTTTTCCGCTACAACCCTAAATGTAAAATTAAGAGAAATGGCACGGTTAGCTATAATTCTTTGGTTAGGGCCCATTCCTGCAAGATGTTAAGTGTCTGGTATCAGGTGCAAAATGCCCTCCGTTTCCATTGACTTCCAATGGCCCAATAACTGACAAGAGCACCAGGGTGGTGCTTTTGCAATGAAAAAGTCTGCTCAGGAACTCTGTTAAGGTCACTAGCTGACAAGTGGAGTTTTGGTTCCTACTGAGCCCTCACTCAGTGAACTAGAGGATTGGTTATCAGAAAGTCTTTAGATCGCACCGTATTGACCAGACAACTCATGTTTCAAGACTACTGTGTAAATGTCGCTTCCATACATGAAAAGTCCTTGAAGAAAAAAAAGAACAAGAGTCATTCTGTATGTGGAATAGTTTTCTAAATTATATAATATGGTCTTAATTTAATTTGAAATCAAAATTAATTTTAATTTTTAATTAAATTTTGAAATTTTACGAACATATGCCTTCAACTGGACCATTTAGGAATTGTTTATGAAATTGTAGAAGACATTTTGTACGTAAAATTCCATTCACCTTTGTTCAAGCCTTCTTCTAAACTGTAATATGAAGTCTTCGTGACAATTAGACTCCTGATTGATAATCTAGCAGATAACTAGTCCTTTTCAATAGAATTTTGTTTGGCAATGGAAGGGGGAGAAAACAGATGTATGCTCCACATTTTGGATAAATAGTCCCTATTTATATTTTTGCAAACGACACCTTATAAAAGCCAATTTTGGGTATGTACGAAGAATTCTGTTGCCAAGTGGACACTGAAGGAGAAAGAACATAGCTAAAATAACCAGGTAGCAAGGGAGAATGTTGACCTATGGGTCCTTTAGACCCACCAGATGCTTCAGTAATGAAGCCCATTGTGACACTGTAAAGTGCCCTATGTGAAAGGAAAAACTAATCTTAGACACAAAGTCAGTTTCTCTCTGTATTTAATGCAAGAGGGTCTACACTTGAGAGGGCTGCAGTGAGAAACTGAACAGAATACTTCCATGTGTGAAATGCATTGTGCTTCGTAGAATTAGGCAAGCAAAAAAAAGAACATTTGTGTGAAAGGAGGAGAGTACACTTATGTGGTAGTCTAGCACAGTGGTCTCCAAACTTTTTTGATCGCGCACCCCTATCAGTAAAAAAAATTTTGAGCACGCACCCCCTGCCGCGCCGGCTCTACCAAAAAAAAAACAAAAAACCACTCGGACTCCCGCCTGACGTAGCAGAAAAACCCAAAACAAACAAACAAACAAAAAAGCGCTCCTCCTGCCGCGCACCCCCAAGGATCCTCTTGCACACACCCCTTTGGAGACCACTTGTCTAGCAAATCATCAAAATAGATATCTGGGTTATTTCTCTGAACTTTGATGACCGACAATTCTTATTGGGCAACGTGAGTTAACAATGTTTGCACAAGTACTGTTTTCCTGCCCTGTCTTCTTCCCGCTTCTCCTTTCTGTTGCCTCTCCTCCTCGCTTTACTGTTTCTTTTCCTCCTCCTCCTTTTTCTAGAAACTGCTATGGTATAGTAGCTCCAGTTAGGGGTGGGTTATTTGTTTTGTTTACATTTCTGTACTCACAAAAGCCCTAGCTAAATACAGTTATACCGAAATAAACTATGCTGTCAAAAGCACTTGTTTAGCTCAGGAGCAAGTATAAACTACACCAGCAAAACAATTTTTCTGGTAGTATAGACCATGCCTACACTAGGAGGGTTTGCCAGCACAACTATACTGGCAAATCTTTTCTAGTGTGGACCTGGCATCGATTTTTTTCATCCATCCCTGATTAAAAAAAAAAAAAAAAAAAAAAAAAAAAAAAAAAAANGTGTTTGTTTAAGGTAAGAAGAGTTTATCCTTTCCTAATCTTCTGCAGCAACTATCTTGAGGAGAGGGTAGGTGGTAAGAAAGAGAAGATTGGCAACAAGAAACTAAACTACACAGAAGTGACAACTCTACTCAGCCTGAGGAACTGAGCAGACAGATGGATTAAATTTAACTAAGTAGTAAGACCATGCATAATACAGAACAAGAAATGTTTCTTACTGATGGATTCTGAATTAACTGATTTTCATAGTACTTCAGTAAAGAGATTATATTCAGCTAAAGAGTTAAAACAAAACAGAATTAGGACGCTCAACTGTGCTGCATTAAAATGAAATTATGGTCAAAAACCTAAATTTAGGCACCTAAAAGTAGGATTTTCGAAAGTGCTTAAGTGACTTGAGAACACAAGTCCTACTGACTTCAGTGGAACTTGTGCTCTGAAATTACTTAGGCTTTTTTGAAAATCTCACCTATTGGTGCTTAAAACGTTGAAAATTTTGAACTATGTCAAAATTCATTTTTATTTGCATATCTACATCTCAAATTACATTCCATTTGGAATGAGCAGTTGAACCAACTGATTGCATACTGTATTATTGTACTACAAAAATATATTGAGTAAGATCTTATGAAAGCTTGTAATGTTCTGAATGTGATGGTCATTAGGAGAGATGTATACAAACTATGGTTATGCATCTATGTATTTATGTATACCAAAACTGTGTTCAATCTGTACTACAACTTCAGCTACACTTCACAGCAGGGCAGTGAGCAGTCAAGCAAGGAGGGCCCCTCCCAAGCCAGTGTTTGGACTGGTTACATGAAACAGGATTCAAGTACTGTCCAGCCCAGGAAAAGACAAATGATGTACCATTAGACTTCATGAGAAGACACTGAGACATCCCACCCCCGGGATACTAAGTCAAGAGGGGATTCCCCCACCCTGAATAACCATGCGTAAGGCTACGAGTTGTCACAGAAGTCACAGATTCCGTGATTATTTGTGACCTCTGTGACTTCAGGACTCCGGCTGTCCACCTCCCTGGGTCGGGGGGCTGCGGCTTCCATGAATTCTTGTTTATTGCCCATGACCTGTCCATGACTTTTCCTAAAAATAACCAGACAAAATCTTAACCTGAAACATGAAGTCACTGTGGTCAGAGAGAGAGAGAGAGAGAGAGAAAAAAAAAAAGCCTTTTAAAAGCAGGCTTGGGACTGAGAGTTTTTATCCAGAAACTGAGGGATAGTCTAAGCAGGAGGCTGTCCATGAATGCTGGATCTCCCCCTATAGCTGGGGGTACGCTGGAAAGCTGTTAAAAGGTGATAAGTAACTTGTATTGTTTTATCTAAAAGGGAAGAGTAAAGCCTGAGGTTGCGTCTTTATGTTCACTTTCCTTTACTATTTTATCTTTGAATCGGTGTTTTTTCTATTAAATAAACTGTTGGTTTATTGATACCTCAAGTAGGTGTCTGTTGTGCAACCTATATAGAGTGTGTATGCCGAAGAAAGCTGGTATCCGGGTGTGTGTGTCTAGTTTCATGCCTTCGGGAGTGACAAGCCAGAGGGGACCAGTCTGATTGTCTGGTACTTAAAAACTCAAGGAGAATGGATTTGGGGAGACTTGAGACTGCAAGGGCTGTTGGTATCATCTTGCAAGGATAACTAGGCTGAGAGAGCAGGGTGAGACTTTCTGCTTGTTGGTTGGCTACTGGTGTCAGAGATCTGAACCAGAGATACTGCATAAAAGACCCAAGGTTACAGGGCAGATAGTGACAGAACCCCTTACTGGTCTGGGTGATCCCCAAAGTGTCAGTCATCACATTTCAAAAAGGGAAAGTGGTTAGAGGCCTTCTTAGAGGGGCTCACAAATGATTAGCAACTCTGAAGACTGTAATTATTTAAGCCTCAAAGTCAAAGAGGCTTTGCTAGTGCACAGAGGTCCACCAATGCAAAACTAATTGCAGGATCAAGAGCATTAGACTAGAAAATAGAAGGGAAATACCTGAAGTGGTAGAGAGTTTAGGAGAATGAATAGCATTTCCATCTATATCTAGATATACACACATTTCGACTGTAATATATTTATTTTACAGTGAAAGTTCCCAGTCGCTTATGTCAGGGCAGAAACAGGTTACTGGAGATAGCTAGGAAGGATGCTCATGCCCCCCCAAAATGATTCTGGGAGCTTCTTACCTTCCTCTGAAGCTTTGACAGATATCAGCCACTGCTGGAGACTAGATCCCGTCTGAGGTGGATTAAGTGTTTGCTGCATTATTACAATTTATGTTGTCCTGTTTTTATGGGTAGATTTATGTAATATAACCAATGCAACAGAATACTGTTTTCTATTTGGAATTGTATTTGATTGGTCACAATAAGTTAGATGACCGTTTTATGCAGTGCGCCAAATGCTCAAAGAAAGCATTTTTCTTTTTGTTTTTCAGTTTGATCCTAGTTATGAGTAGTGCATGTTTGCTTTCTGCCTTCAGTTCAGATCTGCCTATTCTCTCCCATCCCCAAGTACCACTGACAACATCTCCAAATAAGTAATATTTTAATTTTAAAAGATTTTTGGACTTGGGAGGCAGTTGTACCACAGGTTTAAGTATACTAAGCAAGCAAGCGTTAGCTGCAATTAGATTGTAAATCCTTGAGACGGACTCATTTCATGTTTTGTCCAGTACCAAGCACATTCAATGTTTAAGACTAATTACCTCAGAGAAGGCTGTGGAATCGTGTCGGGACTGGCTGGGACCTGAACACCCTTTTCCCATTCTTGTTTCCATGTGTCCGCAAAGAGGTAATATTCATCAGGGTTAACATGGTGAGAGTCTGGGAGTTTCATGGCACTAATGAGGTCCTTCCGGAACACCTGCAAAGAAAACCCAGATATCCTATTTGAGAGAAGGCAGGTGTATTAAACAGAGTCTTAATCATTCTCCCTTCCCCTAACACAATAACCAACCTGTTAACACATTTAATGTGGTCTATTTGTCAAGAATTCTTAAAGAAGTCTTTCTAAACTGTAATTTTTCAACCCACTGCCCCACACACCCCTTGTTCACTGTCTCGCAGCAGAAGCTACATGTCCTTCCCTACTCCTGCTCCCTCCCTCCCCTCACACAAGAGCCTTTCTGCCTCCTGAGGTCTCCCCAATCCCATGAGCACCAGGAGATCCCACCCTCACCAGACTGGGAGCCTCACATTGCTAGTCCATCTCCTCCGAGACATTAGTCCCATTTCTTCGCAGAAAACCACTGTGGGCTTTATACTAGGGCTGTCAAGCGATTAAAAAAAAATCGTGATTAATAGCGTAATTAATCGCACTGTTAAATAATAGAATACCATTTATTTAAATATTTGTGCATGTTTTCTACATTTTAAAATATATTGATTTCAATTACAACACAGAATACGAAGTGTACAGTGCTCACTTTATATTTATTTTTGATTACTAGTATTTTCACAGTAAAAAACAAAAGAAATAGTATTTTTCAATTCACTTAATACAAGTACTGCAGTGCAATGTCCTCATCATGAAAGTTGAACTTACAAATGTAGAATTATGTACAAAAAAGCTGCATTCAAAAATAAACCTGTAAAATTTTAGAGTCTGCAAGTCCACTCAGTCCTACTTCTTGTTCAGCCAATTGCTCAGACAAACAAGTTTGTTTACATTTGCAGGAGATAATGCTGCCCACTTCTTGTTTACAATGTCCCCTGAAAGTGAGAACAGGCGTTCTCATGGCACTGTTGCAGCCAGTGTCGCA
The DNA here is from genome assembly GCA_003942145.1 of Platysternon megacephalum. Lineage (NCBI taxonomy): Eukaryota > Metazoa > Chordata > Testudines > Platysternidae > Platysternon > Platysternon megacephalum. The sequence continues at coordinate 4,843,426 of QXTE01000113.1, read as the reverse complement.
AGGTATTTACGTGCCAGATGCGCTAAAGATTCATATGTCCCTTCATGCTTCAACCGCCATTCCAAGGGACATGCATCCATGCTGATGACGGGTTCTGCTCGATAACAGTACAAAGCAGTGTGGACCGATGCATGTTCATTTTCATCATCTGAGTCAGATGCCACCAGCAGAAGGCTGATTTTCTTTTTTGGTTGTTCAGGTTCTGTGGTTTCCGCATGAGAGTGTTGCTTTTTTAAGACTTCTGAAAGCATGCTCCATACCTCATCCCTCTCAGATTTTGGAAGGCACTTCAGATTCTTAAACCTTGGGTCGAATGCTGTAGCTATCTTTAGAAATCTCACATTGGTACCTTCTTTGCGTTTTTGTCAAATCTCCAGTGAAAGTGTTCTTAAAATGAACAACATGTGCTGGGTCATCATCATCCGAGACTGTTATAACATGAAATATATGGCAGAATATGGGTAAAACAGAGCGGGGGATATACAATTCTCCCCCAAGGAGCTCAGGCACAAATTTAATTAATGCATTATTTTTTTAACGAGCGTCATCAGCATGGAAGCACGTCCTCTGGAATGGTGGCCGAAACACGAAGGGGCATATGAATGTTTAGCATATCTGGCACGTAAATACCTTGCAATGCCGGCTACAAAAGTGCCATGCCAATGCCTGTTCTCACTTTCTGGTGACACTGTAAATAAGAAGAGGGCAGCACTATCTCCTGTAAATGTAAACAAACTTGTTTGTCTTAGCGATTGGCTGAACAAGAAGTAGGACTGAGTGGACTTGTAGGCTCTGAAGTTTTACGTTGTTTTGTTTTTGAGTGCAGTTATGTAACAAAAAAAAATCTACATTTGTAAGTTGCACTTTCATGACAAAGATTGCACTACAGTACTTGTATGAGGTGAATTGAAAAATATATTTATCATTTTTACAGTGCAAATTTATAATAAAAAATAATATACACTTTGATTTCAATTACAACACAGAATACAATATATATGAAAATGTAGAAAAACATCCAAAATATTTAATGCATTTCAATTGGTATTCTGTTGGTTAACAGTGCAATTAAAACTACAATGAATTGCAATTACCGTATATATTCATTCATAAGCTGAATTTTTTTAGTAAAAAAGGGAAGCACCAGAGAAGGGGGTCGGCTTATGAACGGGTATAGAGAGGGAGAGGTGGGACACAGCCTCTCCGCCCCCCAACAGAGGGAGCAAGGAGAGGCAGCACAGCCAGAAGGGGTGAGGTGGGGCCAGAGTCTCTCCGCTTTTGGCCACGCTGCTCTCCCCCCAGCCTCCGAAAGAGCTGCAGCCCCGGCCCGCCGGAACATGCTGCGGCCGCGCCGCCCCGGCCCGCCGGAACATGCTGCGGCCGCGCTGCCAGCCGGCCGGAGCAGCTCCAGCCAGGCCAGAGACATCCTCCCCTGGCCCTCCCCAGATAAGGTGGTAAGGGATGGGATGGGGAGCGTGTGGGGGTCCCAGGCTAGGAGAGGAGTCATGTGGGGGGTGGTCACAGGGGTTACTCCCCTGACTCCCAGCTTCTCCCCCCAAAAAAGTTCCCCCACCAGTTGCTGTCCTGGCCTGTCAGGGTAAGCAGCTGGCGCGCCGGGACACTTTGTTTACTTAGGTTAACCTCCGTGCCTGCGGCCGCTCGAGGTAAACAAACCATCTCGGCCCACCAACAGCATATCCTGATGGCCCGGGAGCCAAAGTTTGCTGACCCCTGAATTATAGGGTTGGCTTATGAACGGGTTATAAAATTTTTCCATTTTTACTTATCCATCTTGGGCGGGGTGGGGGTGGGGGGGGGTCAGCTTATAAACGAACCGGCTTATGATCGAGTATATACAGTAACTTTTTTAAAATCGCGATTACATTTTTTTTGAGTTAATCAGGAGAGTTAACTTAATCAACAGCCCTACTTTATACCCATTTCCCTCTCCTCTATCTTGAGGTTTACTATCTCCCTGCTGCTCGCTCCAGACTGAAGGAGTGGTCAATTAGCAGCAACTAGGGGAGGCAGAGTGTAGATAATCAGTCCCAGCAGGGGTGGTGAAGTAGGGTCACTCGGAACCCCTAGGCAAGAGTCCCTACTCATCTCTGCCTTGGTGGCCACAGACACGCTTCTCCTACCTCAGCCTCCCCAACCTACCCAACACCCTCCAGACACTGGTCTGTCCTCAGTGTATAAGACATTGAAACTAGACAGTATCTTAAGGATTAAAGTTAAACTAAACACTTCACAATGCTCAATACTATATTCAGGATTCTGTGTGTCTTACGACAGCAACTATACAATCCTGTTTTAGAATTATTCAGTACAAGCCGTATAATGCAATACACGCTTTCTAAAAAAAAAAAAAAATCACGAACACTGAGTAATCACACTAAGTTCTTTTTGCACTGATATGGTTTAAAAAAGGAATTAAGTTTCTTAAAACTAAACACATAATGTTTTAACGGAATAACCTCCAGAGACTGCCTCCTCTAGTTTGTCTCTTCAAAAAGTTAGGTACACACAATTTAGCAGAGTGATTTAAGTGAAGGGCACATTTACAGTTTGAATTAGCTAGAAGTTAATAAATGCACTGGTAAACTACGAATGTATTTATACAATGAGGAAAAGCAGTTATCATGGCTTGTTTCAAAGAAACTGGCCTCAGGTGGACGTCATGGCTGATCATGCTCAACAAAACAAAAAAAACTCTGTAAGCCAAAAGTGATCTAGTGGGCAAAAATCAAAAGAAGGGAAAATGATCTCTGATGGATGGGTGGAACTCTTGGTTACCACTGAGATAATGTCAGATAAAAACAGTAATTAGAGGTTTCAGATTCACAGCTCCTTTTATCCTCTTCGATCTGATGGTATTAGCCATTTTAAGATTGGTTTAGAATCCTCTTCAGAATTTTATTGGCCTGCACCCTCAGTGTGAAACAGATTTTGAAGCTGTGTAGGACGGTACAGCTAAACATGCTTTTTTGCAAACTCATTGTAAAAAGAATCTGAGCATTTCTAACCATGGGCCTACTGGAAAAAGAGTAACAACCTTTTTTTTTTCTAAAGCAAGTGATCTAGCAAACTTTAAATATGTTTAAATTGGGTCTAGTTATTAAAACTCCATTTTAAATCAATCAGGCAGACAGTTTCATTATTATACAAGCATGTTTGTGTTAATTATTTTAAAATGAACACAATCATGTCTGTCTTATTAAGATCGGCTGCCGGTAATCTGGAGCAGAAATGGCAGCTCATAATACCACATCAGCTTATTTTATACACAGAAGGAGCGCACATTAAACAGAAGCTTAACAAAAATAGATAAACTATGACAGACCCCAGAGTCTCCACCACCTAATGTCCTTATATTAGAGCACTCAGTTTACAGAAGTCTTCTGTTGTAAGATTCCTCAAGTAACCAAACCTTTAGAAGCTAATTACTAACTTTAAAGTCAAACTTTGGAGAACTAATTTATAACCAATTACAGCATCGGCCCCAGACATGTTGTTAAAGCTTGCCCTAGCTATATCATTGTTGATTAGAAGCATACTGGCAATAACAACTAGCTCTGAAGTTTCCCTATACTGGAGCGAGAACACTGCAGGGAAACTGAAATATGTTGAAACACCCAATTTTTCTAAGCAGTGTAATATAATAAATAAAACAAAGTGTTTTATACCAATTCAAACCCACGTGATTTCCATCTTTACTTTGGAAGAGGACTGGGGGAAAAAAATGTATAAGAAATGCTAACATGGCACACTTCTGAAGAGTCCCGGAAAACCTCAATAATACATTTAAAAATAGCAGTTACTGGCTTAATTATTTGAGAAGACACTATTTAATGTTATTTAAGGCAGTGCTTTACACACTACCACTTGTAAGTACTGGCTGAAACTAAAACCACAGAAGACTTCATATCAAACAGAGTGATTACTAGTACTAGCAGTGAAAGCGCTATTAGAGAAGTCAGTATTCTCACAACACAGCTTTAAGGCGAGTTCATCTTCTCATCATCCATTATATATTAGAGTTGTCTCATCTATATTTTTAGAACACAAGTCCCTTGAGACCTGGACTATTTTTTTTCTTTGTTGCACAGTACCAACCACACGGTCTGTGCTCAGCAATATTAAGTACCGGGTACTCTGCTTCAGACACTAAAATAGATTTACAGTAGTGGTATCACTAGTGGCCAATGAATCAGACGTAATTGTTAGGCATATAGGGGCTCTAAAGCGGGGTAGGCAATAGGTAGACCGTGGGCCAAATCCGCACCACACAACGCTTTTGAACGGACCCTGAAATCTTTTTATTTATCATTATTGTTATTCTCTCTGGAGTCTGGACCTTGACTATACTTTGACCAATAAATTTGGACCTTGACAAAAAAATAATTGACTACCCCGTTCTAAATCATAAGGAACCCAACACCTGACCAAAGTTTCCTTGGTACACAGTTTTCTTTCATAGTTACAGAAATGCTGTAACTTAGCTTTTCTTTCAAAGGTCTTGCCATTGTTACAAAGCCATCTATAGTTCTGTCCATCAGCCACAAACCTGGTTTTTCATCTTTGACCAAGCAGCCTCTTCCAACAGTTAAAAGCTCTCACTCAGAGAACAAAAACATGTATCGAATACTAGTCACCTTACAATTCTTTGCTACTACAAGACCTGGTGCAAGTAGGAGAATTAATTCAATATTATTAAATTATTAATTCAGTTAAATTATTTTCAGCATTTGTCCTCAATACTGTCACTATGCCAAACAGATTTGGCAAAGAATGGACCTCTTTCAAAAGGGAACAGTATCTGGAAATCTAGCTTTCCTTATAGTTGTATATATTTTGGAGCAGCCTTAAAATTCCCCCTCGTTGGCCAGATCTTTGGAGCAGTAGTGATTCCAAGGGATTGTGTTCTATCTGCACTCCTAGAGATCACTGCCTTCACTCCCTATCTAAAACAGGAAATATAACCATCAAACCTGAGTCATCCCAAGGGACTGCAAGTTTACCAAAAATCACTTTAGATCCTAAAATATGAAGTCTGTAGAAAAACAGACCTCAAAAAGTCACTTGCATATATAACCTCTATACACATTTAAGATGCAAGCTAATCTGAAGATAGTACAGTAGCTGCATGTGAGTCAAATAATCTCAATATGGTCCTGATACAAAGCAGAGACTTTAAATACATGATTATATGACAATCTAGAATCCTGAAGATGAAACTTATCAGTAAGACAGGAAGTTGGGAATGTTTATTATTGCCTAGTATACATTTGCAGGACACAATTACTTATAATACAAATAAATATTCAGGTATATCTTACAAACAAATCCAGTGTCCCCATGTAACACTTTAAAAAGGCAATTTCATATAGTTATTGAAAGCTATATGGAAATGGAGTACTTATGAATAAAAGGATGTTCTCCTTATTTCTTAGGTTAAGCACATGCTGAATTCCAATTGGCTACTCAATATCCATATCCTACAGCACAGCTATCAGAACTTGTCTATGCAGAGCAGCAATGGCACTATTGCGGTGTGATTTCTAAAGCACACTAACGTGTGTTATGCACTAACTGGTCTTTGTGGACCCCGCTGGTATGCACTAAAGTTCCCTAGTGCACTTTTAACGTAGTACTGTAACAGTTTGAAACAGTACTACGTTAAAACATGCTACAGAACTTTTAATGAGCACCAGCAGGATCTACATGGATCAGTTAGTGTGCAACAGATGCGCTTTAGAAGTCACACCCCCGTAGTGCACATTACCCCATGATGTAGACAAGCCCTTAGTATCTAGTCCCCTCCTCACCCATTTACCTCACACACACAAAACCAGTTACTAATCTTCCGTAACTGTTCTTCTAGATGTGTTGCTCATGTCCATTCCAAGATAGGCGTGTACTCACCCTGAGCACCACCGCCAGAAAGTTTTTCCCTCAGTGGTATCCTTCAGGTCGGCTCTGGTGCCCCCATGGCGTCGGTATAAAGAGGCCTGCCGACCCGTCGCCCCCTCAGTTCCTTCTTGCCGGCTAACTCCGACAGATGGGCTGGTGGCGGGGAGGGTGGTTGGAATGGACATGCGCAACACATCTCGAAGAATAGTTATGGAAGTTTACTAACCATTTTTAATTTGAGTGCTTGCTCATGTCCACTCCAATGTAGGTGACTCCCAAACAGTTGTGGCGGTGGAGGGTTCGGAGTTCATTGGCATGCTGATTGTAATACCGCTCGGCCAAAACCCACGTCGTGTCTAGCATGCTGGGTGATGGCATAATGAGATGCCAAGGTATGGACTACCATGTTGCCGCTCTACAGGATGTCCTGGATAGGAACTTGAGCTACGAATGCAGCCAAAGAAGCTTGAGCCCTGGTAGAATGCACCGTTAGGGCAGGAGGACCTTTGCCGGGTCGTAGCATGTGCGGATATAGCAAGTGATCCACGATGAGATTCTCTGGCCAAGACTGAAAGGCCTTTCATCCTGTCTGCAATGGCCACAAAAAGCTGTGCAGATTTTCAAAATGATTTAGTCCTTTCTATATAGAAGGCTAGTACACATCTGACATCCAGGGAGTGGAGTCTCTGTTCCTCTCTATTGGCATGAGACTTTGGATAGAAGACCAGAAGGAAGATATCCTGGTTACTGGATGTGGCTGCAATAGAACCTTGATCTTGAAGAAGACCATATAAGGCAGCTCCGACTAAGCTAGGATTTCTGAGACCCTTCTGGCAGAAGTAATGGCCACTAGGAAGGCTACCTTCCAGGATAGGTAGAGCAGAGAACCACATTGCCAGTGGTTCAAATGGGGGGTCCTGTCAGCCACACCAATACCGAGTGACCCTGTGGCCCAGGAAGGAGCAGAACTGAAGACACTTCCTGTTGTGCCTTATCATGAACAGGTCTATGTGGGGAGTCCCTTACTTCTGGAAGAGGCGTCTCACGATGTCTGGACAGATGGACCACTTACGGTGGCTGGAGAAGGATCTGCTGAGGTGATCCGCTACCTTGTTCTGTGATCCCAGCAGATAGGAGGCCTTGAGGTGGATCAAGTGGGCTATGCAGAATTCCCACAAGCAGAGAGCTTCTTGGCACAGGTGAGAGGAGCATGCCCCATGGGCCCCCACACACACCTGTTTATATAAAACATTGCTGTCGTGTTGTCTGACGCACACTTGCCCTCCAAGTGGTTTTGAAATGCCTGGCAGGCTAGGCGAACCGCCCTGAGCTCCCTAACATTGATGTGTAGCACGAGCTCCTCGGGAGCCCAAAGGCCCAGAGTTCTGAGGGGTCCTAAATGAGCTCCCCAGTCCATCACCGAAGCATCTGTGACGAGACACACTGACGGATGGGGTCTCAAGAAAGGCACTCCATCACACACTGTCAGTGGGTCCAGCCATCAAAGAAGGGAAGCCATCACTGATGGGGGAAGCATGACTACTGTGTCCAAGTGGTGTCGGCCCGGTGCATATACCAACACCAACCAAGCCTGAAGAGATCTGAGCCGTAGTCTTGCATGTTGGACCACACAGGTGCATGATGCCATATGGCCCAAGAGCTTTAGGCAGTGATGGGGTGGTCCCTGAGGCTTTTGTGTGAGTGCCCCTATCAGTTGGAACCAGGCTTCCAGGAGGAAAAATCTGGCTTGGACCGAGTCAAGGATTGCCCCCAATAAATTCTACCCTTTGAACCGGGGAGAGGGTAGACTTCTGGGTATTAATAGGTCCAAGTTCTGGAAAGTTGACTGTATTACTTTTACATCTGTCTCTACCTGGGCCTTAGTCCGACCTCTGATCAGCCAGTCATTGAGCTATGGGTAGACCTGAACCCCTTGTTTCCTCAGGAAGGCCGCAACAACTGCCATGCACTTTGTGAACACCCGCTGACTGGCCGAACGGGAGCAATGCAAACTGGAAGTGCACATGGTATTAGCAGAAGTGTTGTAAGGAAAACACAAAACGTAATTCTTCCGTTCTAGTCGCCACATTTCAGGAAAGATGTGGATAATTTGGAGAAAGTCCAGAGAAACAACAAAAATGATTAAAGGTCTAGAAAACATGACCTATGAGGGAAGATTGAAAAGAGGGGGGACATAACAGTTTTCAAGCACAGTAACTCCTCGCTTAACATTGTAGTTATGTTCTTGAAAAATGCAACTTTAAGTGAAACGATGTTAAGTGAATCCAATTTCCCTATAAAAGAATTAATGTAAATGGGGGAAGGGGGGGGGGGGGACAGGTTAGGTTCCAGGGAAATTTCTTTCACCAGATAAAAGACATTATATACACATATAGTAAAAGTTTAAAACAATTTTAAACAATTTAATACTATGCTCAGCAATGACGACTGTGAAGCATGGTTGAGGCGGTGGAATCAGAGGGTGAATGAAGGCGGATCGTCCAGCTGCTTCTCTTGCTGTTCTTTCCAAAGTGCCAGGGGGTGCTCAACCGCTAGCTCTGCCCCAGGCCCACCCCCACTCCACCCCTTCCCTCAAGGCCCCACTCCTGCCCCGCCTCTTCCTGTCCCTGCTCTACCCCCTCCCCCAGAGCACACCAGGTCCTTACTCCTCTCCCCTCCCCTCCAGAACGCCCCAAAACAGCTGATTGCAGGGATGGAGGGGGAAGGCTGCACACCTCCTGCCTGCAGCAATCAGCTGTTTTGGGGCGTTCAGGAGGCTGGGAGTAGTGGTGGGGGGGCCGGGAGAGGCTGCGCACTGCGTCCTCACTCCTCTCCCCAGCCTCCTGAACGCCATGAAACAGCTGATTGCTGCAGGTGGGAGGCGCAGGGAGGGAGAACAAAGTTGCTGATCCACAGGGCCGCCAGCAGGCAGGAGGCAGTGGGGGGTGGGGTAGGGGGGAGCTGATGGAGGGCTGCCGGCCCACCCTGGTTCCAAGCCCCCATGGCCAAACAACGTTATAATCAAACATTGTGCAACTTTAAATGAGTATGTTCTCTAATAGATCAGTGACATAACGAAACAACGTTAACCTGGATGACATTAAGTGAGGAGTTACTGTACATAAAAGGTTGTTACAAGGAGGAGGGAGAAAAAAATTTCTCCTTAACCTCTGAGGATAGGACAAGAAGCAAAGGGCTTAAATTCCAGCGAGGGAGGTTTAGGTTGAACATTAGGAAAAACTTCCTGTCAGGGTGGTTAAGCACAGGAATAAATTGGCTAGGGAGGTTGTAGAATCTCCGCTATTGGAGATTTTTAAGAGCAGGTTAGACAAACACCTGTGAGGGATGGTCTAGATAATACTTAGTCCTGCCTTGAGTGCAGGGGACTGGATTAGATGACCTCTCCAATCCTACAATTCTATGGTTCACGATTAATCTGAACAACCTTCTGTGTCCCTGAGATTGTGAAAATAAACGTCCTTCATATCAAGGGCAGCATACCAGTCCCCTGGATCCAGGGAGGGAATGATGGAGGCCAAAGAGATCATGAAGAAACCGAAGTTCTGCATGAACTGGTTGAGCTTCTGCAGGTCCAGAATTGGTCTGAGTGTGCCATTGGCCTTCAGGATTAGGAAATAACGGGAGTAGAACCCCCCAGCCCCATAGATCCTGTGGAATCTCCTCCACAGCTCCAAACCTTAGGAGCAACTGCACCTCTTGAAAAAGAAGTTGCTCGTGAAAAGGGTCCCTGAAGAGGGACAGGGAGAGAGGGTGGAAAGGAGGGGAACAACTGAACTAAAGGGTGTATCCCACTGCTATCATGCGTAGTACCCACCTGCCCAAGGTAATGTGGGCCCACGCCCGATAAAGGTGGAATAAACAGTTCACAAAAACTGGGGAATCTGGATCCATACTTCAGCCTAGTAAATTGCCCCGAGCATCCCATCAAAAGGCCTGCTTGGACCCCACCAAGGGAGGGGTGGGGGGGGAGACAAGAGGGGAGGAGAGAGAGGGAGCAGGCATGGACACAGACGAGGATTGGGGCAGAGGTCTCCTCAAACCCTTACTCTTCCTCCTATTGTAGTCCTGCTGGGCAGGAAGCAGGAAGAACAGAGTAGATAGCTGAGGTTTATAGGGCTTCCTCGAGGGAGCCAGTGTATGCAGTCTGGCTCCTGGACCTAACCTTTCCTAAGCAGAAGGGTTGAAGGCACAGGTCAGAAGAGGAAGAAAACATTTCAGAACTTCTAGAATGTGCTCTCTGAAAAACTAGATCCTGTGTTTACTAAGCAAGAAACTAAGACAAATTGACACAAAATGCTGTTTTACTTGGTAAACAGGAGAACTACTTTCCTACCCCCAAAAAAATAAAAATAATAAACAGTAACAACAAGAAAATATTAAATAAAGATCTTCATGTGGTCATATCTCATTAATGGAATATCTTTTGTAAAGCATGTCCTTAACTGTTATTATAGTTAAGCACCTCCCTACCTGAAAGAAAGGCAAGCTCAAAATCAAGTACTATTTTTGTTTATTTATTTTAGTAAGGAAAATATACAGAATATTCTAAGCAGAGCCACAAATACCAGTCAACTCAACTGGAAACAGAAGCAGCTGCTATGCTGATGTGGTTGTTTCAAGAAGCCATTTTACTAGACAAATACCCCCCCCCCAAAAAATCTATGTTAGAAAGTGTCAGCTAGAAGGTTAAACCCAGTGTAGCAGGTACAAAACAAGGCTGTGTTTATGCTCCACTAACAAGCTCTTTCATAACACTTTACATGCTCAAATCACTGTACACACTTCATTGTATATTCTCCATATAGATAATTATAGAATTCCTCCCATCCTTTCTGCTAACCTTGCCTTTTCATTAGACTGTCCTTCCCACAAAGCTGCTCCACAACTACTGTCTGTGATCCCTTGTGGAAGTAGTATTTGGCTAGTCATCCTAGGTAGCCTTATAGGAACAAGTTCTCCAGTACCAATCTCATTCACTATAGGGCAAAGCCGCACAGCAGCTCTGCAAGTGCTTCAGCAGCCCCCAGTTTAGTCGTTCATTTGATATTCTATGCATGAAACAAAGATTACAATATAGCATAACATCCTGAAAGGTTGCTTAATGCCAAAGGCAAATCTATGTCTTTTATTCTTAAATAGACAAATGCTTGTCTTGCCAAACTACTGAAGGTAATAAACACAGCTGTCTGCCTTTTACAAGTCTCCTGAAAGATGAGATGATCTTATTTATAACACACATGCCCACAATTTGCTATTGTAGCGCATAAGTTTAAAATTACAGTAATTAGAAACAGATCGGAGTGTTACTGGACCAAAAAAACCCCATATTCATACCCAGAGCACTCTGTGAGAGAAGTGAAATTAGTAAAAGAATGAAAGTTTGTAGGGACTCAAAGCATGAAGGGAGGGATTTTAGTCCTGCTTTACATGCAAACCCCAATGAAACCTTAGCCCAATGGTCCCCAAACTTTTAATCTCACGTCCCCCTCCCCAACCTCTGAGCCAGGGCCAGGAGCGGGGTCGCAGCGGAGCCACCCATAGTTAAGGTTGCTGGACACTTCTCATTATAGATCCTGTTGTCAGTTGCTTATAAAAAAATATGGACTGAAGTTTTCGATGCCAGGTGCCTGCGCCTGAGGCTGATTTTTTTTTTATTTAAAGTTTCTCAGAATGGGGTTAGGGAAAATACATTTGCTTGGGTAAAAAGTTTAGTACAACTATTTGAAGCTCTTGCATTTCCATATTTTGGAGTAGGGATTTGAAATTCGTTAAGAGGGAACTTCTCTGGTGTCAGGGTTGTGCCTTTTACCATCCCAGTGAAAGTTTTCCCCATGTCTGTCCAAGTTATAAGACTCTGAAAATCAGTTTGCACATTACTCCTGGGGTAAAGTCTGTGCCACTGCGCAATGCAGAATTTTGCAGAAATTAATGTTGTGCATGCAGAATTTCCTTTCCCCCACAGAAATGGGCTTCAGTGCTGCTGGCTGCCACTAGGGGCAGCTGGACTTAGCAGAGCCCGACTTGCACACAGAAGACACTGCCGGCGGGGGGGGCGGGAGGAGGAGAAGGGAGCTAGAGGGTTACCAGCAGCTACAGTTCCACACATGCCTTGAGGGAAGGAGAGAGCAGTGCATGCACAGGAAACTCCATGCAAGCCTGGGACCGAGCTTCAGGCTGTTTCTCCCTCTGGATCCCTGGGCTCTGAGGCATAGGGGGGTGGGGTTGTGGGTGTCTGGCTCCCCGGCTGGGCTCGGGGGGGGGGGGGGGGGGGGGGGGGGGGGNAGACAGAGAAACAGGAACTGGGTTGTCATAGGGGTTTCTTTAATTCTCTACTCCTGGGGGGAAATTTTGTGTGCGTCTCTGTATTGTTGCAGACATACTTGCTGACAGGCATTTTGAAATAAATTACCAAAATAATTCAAACTGGCGTGATTATGTAGTGTGATTTTGACAAATAAAATTTGCAGAATTTTAAAATATTGTGTGCAGATTATTTTTTTTTGGGTGCAGAATTCCCCTAGGAATAGCACATGCTCAGTAGAGACTTGTTAGCTACATTCTCCAAAAGTTCCACCTGTACTAAGCATGCACTCTCCCCTCGCTGCACTTATGTGGGGAATGAACTGCACATACGACAACCCACAAAGCAAATGAGTATGTTCAATCCTAGGGCTACAGGAGGAGTAAGACTTTCCCTGCACCTGCTCCTTCCAGTAGTGGGGGATTCACTGTGCTGGCAGGCACCAATATTGAGATGATAGCTTCCAAGATTATTCAGTACACAAGAGACTGGCACCTAGGCATTGAAGAGGAAGAGAAAACAGCAGCCACACTGGAATGCAGAAGGGTAAGAAACAAGGAGGGGGACATGGGGAAGAGAACAAAGAGGCTGGGGAGGAAGAGGGGCTGAAGTCCAACTACTAAAAGCACATTCCCCTGCAGAACCTTTTGTAAAATCACGTGCTTAGTGATCATTGCCACATCCAAGGACCAAAGTCTTTGTCGTGGGGTTAAACCCAGTGTAGCAGGTACATAACCTAGGATATAATTTTCAGCAGAGGTTTTGCAGCTGAAACCAAGCACCATTTTAATTCATGTCCACCTCTATCCACAGCTGCCTGACTGTTGGACAATCCCATAGCATAAGCATCAAGGTTCCTTTTTCTTTGTTACAGTGCCAACAAAGAGGATAAGGCCTTTATCTTGTGCAATCTCTGTGGCATCCAATACATTTTGAGTAAAATTGTTTGTTGCATCAAGCATAGCCTAAGACAGAGGCATTTTTAACATTACGTAATATGCTCTGCCACACAGATTCTTTTAAGGACTCAAATCTCCTTCCTGCACTTTCACAAAACTCCAAACCAATGGAATTTCTCTTCATTAACAAAGTATACACAGTGGAAAAGGGCCTGGGGAGTTTATGAAGCATTTCCAAGGTACCCACTAGTTCTGAGGTCTCTGGGCCAAACTCATATTTCAGTAAGCGTCTTAGTTGTAACTACTGCCACTCCACTGAGGGTAGCAGGTCATAACATTGCTTTAGCATTAGGAAAGGGACAGCCTTCAACACTGACTATCTGGGAAATCCAAAGGATGCCTCTGCCCAGCCAGTTCTTCCAAATTATAAGTCTGTTCCCAATTTGCAACTCTGGGTTCCCTCAAATAGGTGTTTTTGGCAGCAAGGATGAAATTGATCCCTCTTAGTTAGGACAGCCCAGATCTATATCTCAGCCATCACTGAAGACACCTTATTTTTCTCCATTGGATAAAAAGAGGAACTGCGGAAGCCCACAGGTGGAATTGGATGCATTAATGCACATTCAGTTTCCACCCACATAGATACAAAGGTGTCAAATTGGTTCCACCACATTATCTGTAACATGATAAAAGCATAATAGTAATTATGTAGGTTTGGGAGCCCAACCCACCCGCCTCATCGCTTGCACACAGGGAATTGGAGGTTTGTGTTGTTTAAAACAACAACCACCAACAAAAACAATAATCCTGGGTATTGACCAGGGCCCCACAGGAAGGCTCTAATAACGCTATGAAACCTTTTAAAATAAGATGGAGGGATATGTACCAAAAGACCACTTAGAATATACAGAAGCATAGGCAAAATATTCATTTTTATTACATTAACCCCTCACCACAGGCTCAGGAAGAGAGGGTGCAACCTATTTATATCACAATTTCATAGAATATCTGGGTTGGAATTTATCTTCACTAGTTTGATATTTCTTGGTACTTTTTAACCTATTTACTTAAAAATTAAAACAATTATCCTGTAATAAAAATATCAAACATAATATTCCCACATATTAATGTTTTGAACATTTCTAATCTTTGTATAAAATATGCTTTCCAATAGATACAGCCAAAGATTGCTTGTTTACTAAGGTTTGAGGCTTTGTAGGGACCATACTGCTCTGAGATGAAGGCTTCCCAAGGAACTACATATATGCATTACCAAAAATTATTGTGTTTGTATGATCCAATTGCACATTATGGACAGCTGTAAAGCATGCATGGCCCAGCAGTGGGCACTTTTCACACTATAATTCTGCACAGGCCAGATGTATATGTCCTTTAATATCTGTCTCGTGTTTCAAAGGCTCTTGGCATCTTGGTATTTAAGTGATAAATTTCAATTAGAGGACCAGTTTTGCCCCCACTTAAGTTTACATAAAATCATTCAAAGTGGTGGGTTCTCTCTAGAGCCAAAGTAGAATTTTTCTACCAAATTTGAAGTGAACCAGATACAGGGTTTCTGAATTGAGACACTTAAAAAAGTGTTCAGAGTCTAAAGACACACACAAAGCAATTCCCACATAAAAATTGCTTCAATATTGAAGTTGTGGTTGCAGTTATCATCAATGGTTTGACTGACAACTCTAAAAGGGTTTAAGAAAGCTAGAAACCCAGGAAATGCTGTGTTAAGTTTGCATTTCTCAAACAAGGCACCCCGAAGTACCATGAACTCTGCCCCAAAATGATGTTCCAGGAAAAACTCATAATACTCCTTTATTCATCCATAAAATACTTAATTTTATTCTCGACTACAATTGATAAGATTCTAGTTTTTGAGAAGTGGCTATTGCTGCTTTATGGTCTTCTTTACAGGAAGATAGGAATTGCCATGCTGGACAAACTCAAGATCAGTCTAGTCCAGTACCCTATCTCTGATAGTGACCATTACCAGATGCTTCAAAGAAGGTGTAAGAGCCTGAGGGTAGAAAGATACACCTCTACCCGATATAACGCTGTCCTCGGGAGCCAAAAAAAAAAAATCTTACTGCGTTATAGGTGAAACCGCATTATATTGAACTTGCTTTGATCCACCAGAGTGCGCAGCCCCGCCCCCGCAGAGCGCTGCTTTACCGCGTTATATCCGAATTCGTGTTATATCGGGTGGCGTTATATCGAGGTAGCGGTGTATATGGTAATCAGTCATCCACCCTAGGTCCCATCATGGCCTCTAGTAATTAAAGACTGGCTTCAGTCCTGAAATGTATGATTTAATATCCCTTCCAAAAATGGTTAATTGTAACTGTGGATATTCTTGATATCTTTATAAAAATGTCCAAATCTTTTTTGAATCTTGCTAAGTTCTTAGTGTCAACCACATCCTACAGCAATTAGTTCCACAGTCTAATTACATGTAGCATGGAAAAATAATTGTATCAGTTTTGAATTTCCTCCCTTTTAATTTCATTTAATATCCCCTTGTTCTTGTGTTATGAGACAGGAAGAACAGAAGCTCTAAAAAGTAACTTCTGTAGACCATTCATTATTTTATACTTGTATCAATCATGTCCCCTCTTATTCATCTCATCTCCTCAGATCAGAGTTTTTCCTTGGCCTTTGATCATTCTCATCACCCTTCTCTGAATCCCCGTCTAGTAGTTCTACAGTATCCTTCTTGCGATAGTGGTGCAGCCTCATTTGGAAAACTGTGCAGTACTGTGACTGGTCAGCCAGATTTACACAAAAGAATTATAACAGTCTCCATATTATTCACCATCCCATTACTTATGTATCCCAACACTTTGTTTTTGACTACAGCTGCATCCTGAGCAGAAGTCTTCATTGAGTTATCTAAGCCCAAGTTGCCTTCCTGAATTAATACACTTAAGATGGAAGATTTTTCCTTCACTGTGCATTAATTTGCTTTCATCCACATTTAATTGAATATGCCATCACACAAGATGGGATAGATAGCAAGGAAAGCTACCCTCTTGCAGGTCAGAAAACATAGGGATAAAGTGAGAACTGTCAAAACCCAAGCAGAGCCGGACCTTGCAAAGGAGATTAGAACCAATAGTAACAGTTTGATAGCCACATAAATAGAAAGAAAAAGAAAGAAGTTGGACCACTAAACACTGAGGATGGGGTGGAGATTAAAGATAATCTAGGCATGCCCCAACACCTAAACAAATACTTGGCCTCAGTTTTTAATAAGGAAAATAGTGGCAGGGTGGCTAATGGAAATTAGGATAATGAAGTAGAAATTACTACATCTGAGGTGGACGTCAAATTTACATCTTAATGGGACTAAATCGGGGGGCCCAGCTAATCTCCATCCAAATATATTAAAGGAACGGGCACATGAAATTCCAAGACCAATAGCATGAATTTCTAATGAATCTGTAAACTTGGGGGTTGTACGCTATGACTGGAGAATTGCTAATACAGTCCCTAGTTTCAAGAAAGGAAAAAAGTGATCTGGGAAACTAAAGGCCTATTAGTTAGATCTTAATTGCATGCAAGGTCTTGGAACAAATTTTGAAAGAGAAAATAGTTAAGGATGTAGAAGTTAATGGTAATTGGGACAAAATACAATATGGTTTTACAAAAGGTAGACCCTGCCAGACCAACCTGCTCTCCTTGTTTGAGGAGGCGGAGACAACAACAGGTCATACTGAAAGGTGAACTGTGAGGCTGGAGGGAGATTACTAGTGGAGTTCCCTCAGGGATCAGTCTTGGGACCTGTCTTATTTAACATGTTTATTAATGACTTGGCACAAAAAGTGGGAGCGTTATAATAAAATTTGCGGATGACACAAAGTTGAGAGGTATTGCAAAAACAGAGGATATCATACAAGATTTGGGTGAGTTTGTAAACTGGAGTAATAAAAATGGGATGAAATTTAACAGTGCAAAGTCATGCATTTAGGGATTAGCAACAAGAATTTTTTCTATAATCTGGGGATTTATCAATTGGAAGTGACAGAGAGGAGAAAGACCTGGTATATTTGTTGAACATGGAATGACTGAGCCGCCAATGCAATGCGGCCATGAAAAAGGCTAATGCAGTCCTAGGATACATCAGGCGAGGGATTTCCCGTACAGACAGGGAAGTGTTAGTATCATCTGGAATATTGCGCGCAATTCTGGTCTCCCATGTTTAAGAAAGACACATTCAAACTGGAACAGGTGCAGAGAAGGGTTATTAGGATGCAGAGAAGGGTTATTAGGATGATCAGAGGAATGGAAAACCTACTTTATGAGAAGAGACTCAAAGAGCTTGGTTTGTTTAGCCTAATCAAAAGAAGGCTGAGGGGAGATATGCTTGTTCTCTATAAATACATCAGAGGGTAAATAACTCCTCCCCCTCCCTGGTATTTAAGTGAAGCGCCAATGTTGACACAAGAAAAAATTAATATAAACTGGTTATCGGTAAGTTTAGGCTTGAAATTAGATGACAGTTTCTAACAAGGAGTGAAGTTCTTCAACAGCCTTTGAGGGGAATAGTGGGGGCCAAAAAAATTGAACTGTCTTGAAGACTGAGCTTGAGAAGTTGATGGTATGATAAGGATACCTACAAAGGCATGCAGCCAATCTGCAACAGCCAGTAGCAAATATCTCCAACGGCCGGTGATGGGACACAGCTCTGAGTTACTACAGAGAATTCTTTCCCAGGTGTATGGCTGCTGGGTCTTGCCCACATGCTCAGGCTCTAACTGATCGCCATATTTGGGGTCAGGAAGAAATTTTCCCCCATGTCACATTGGTAGAGACCCTGGGGGTTTTTCACCTTCCCCTGCAGCATGAGGTATGGGTCACTCGCAGCTTTAAACTAGTGTAAATGGCAGATTCTCTGTAACTTGAAGTCTTTAAATCATGATTTGAGAACTTCAGTAACTCAGCCAGCAGTTAGGGGTCTATTTCAGGCGTGAGTGGGTGAGGTTCTGTGGCCTGCATTGTTCAGGTTAGACTAGATGATCATGATGGTCCCTTCTGGCCTTGAAGTCTATGAGACAACTGAAAGTCACATGCATAGAGAGAAAGGGGGAAAGGGTTGAGGTTAGACCCAAGCAGTTTGGTAATGTTCCCTTAAGAAGGGTTTAAAAAAAAGAAATGAAAAATCAGGACATTCTACAAGAAAATTGTATTTTTTGACATTGAGATTTTTTTTTTTAAATCAAGTTGTGAGTGTCCCTTTAAACATTATAGCAGGAAAGCAGGATTTCAAGCACTATTAGAATAGTTGGTCTGATGAAGTTCACAGACACTCATCAGACTACACTCTAGCTTCATTGAAAAAGGAGACTCATACTTGGAACATGGTTTGGTTTGCCAATAAGACTGAGTGCATGTTTTGGGGCTAAAGATATGTACTCACAGTTAAGAGACAGAAAATGTAATGTGTAAAGGAAACTGAAGTATGAGAAATGCGTATCTAATTTTAGCTTCCAATAGCTATTACATACAGCTATACATTTGATGAGTCTTCATATTTATTGTTGTTCACATGTACATGTGTATAAAGACAGGTGGAAGGGAGTTGGAGCAGAGATAGGAGAGTCCCTCTGCAGGAAGACAGCTTAAGGAACCAGGGGATCTGGGTGGTAAGAGCATGCCTGGGTAAAGGGATGATGCTACAGAATTTTTAAAATAGTGGCAGACATTAATATTCTCATTCATTGCAGTTCATATTCACCTTTCTTGTAAGAAGGCTGAATTACTGTACAGAGCAAATCCTTAGCAAGATTTCAGTGGTTAAAACTAGAATCTAAGCATATTATTGAAGGGTGTGATTTCATAAGGAAACATTTTACCAAAAAAGACAGACTTTTTCTTGGCAGTGCAAATGACAGGCCACTACATATACTGTTGGTCAATCTTCCGCCATGCTTCAGAACAATTGTTCAGTTTCTCTTTTAAAACATATACTAACATTGGGGAACTTAATTAACACTTGCTAAAAAACTAACTGGGAGAACAAGATACACATTTTAAACACTGCCCTTTCCCACCAAACCAAATACATTAAACCAGTAAGCAGCATTTAATTAAGGGACTTCCACCTGCTCTTGAATTCTTACAAGGACAGGCAATCACTGGTCCATTCACAAAATGTAGTCAGCATTTCATTGTGTGCGCTCCCCTGCAAATATAGAGGAATTTTGCTGCATATGTTTTCCTGGATGAACCCAGTCTAGACATTTATACAACTCCCATCACAGCAGGTAGCTAAAAAGCCTATCATTTTGTACAGCATACATTGTTACCTTAAGCCATGAATCTCTGGTTTAAATTCTAAAGAATCAAAACATTTCCCCCATGCTGTCAGTTCACACTTCCCTCAGCTATCAATAGTCACACCGGCACACACGGGCATTTGTGGTTTTTCAGGGGTTTTTTTGGAAGGGAGATTCTCAGCCAGCAGGGGGACGGACTAGGTTGACATGGTCAAGCACAGGGGTGTGGAACCAATTGGTGACAGGCGTGTAGAAAGGGTGAGGCAGCAGGGGCACACGGCAGAGTTAAGAGCTAGATTTGAAGGGATGAGGCTGGAACAAAAAAAGCTTAGAGACAAAAAAAATATACATTACAAAATCAGATTACCACAATCTAAACTTTAACCATTGTTCTCACCTCAGCAGGTTTCTTTTGTTCATTTGCTGGAGTTTTTGATTTACTCCTGTATTTGGAACAAGAGGAAAAGGAAGTGGAAGGACCTATTTAAAAAACAACAACAAGAGTTTAGTTGTAACTCACTGAATTTCACATAATTCCTCAATATATTTCAAGGCACTATAGACTTGAATCATCTTTCTGGGTCAGCTGTACCCAAACAGGAACTCTCATGAAGTCTGTAGGTCCGACCACAGCCTCTTCTCAATACATGTAGTTTCAGAAAGAATAAGTGAAACAGTGATCAGAATATTCCCTGCTCTGCCTGATACACACCAGGTGAGAGCAGAGAGAACATGATTATGCAGATTCCTTCCCTTTCCACCAGCAATGTTCCCTCTAATATTTACATCCATGTGCGGAATCAATTTTGTTATGTGCACCCATATGGAGGTGATCTGTGGTGAGGGTGTGGCTGAGGGGTTCGGAGTGTGAGGGGGGCTCAGGGCTGGGGACAGAGGGGTGAGGTGCAGAGGGTGAAGGCTCTGGAGGGGGGTGCGGGCTCCCAGTTGGGGCTGGGGACGAGGGGATTGGGGTGCAGGAGGGGCTCAGGGCTAAGGCAGAGGGTTGAGATTTGGGGGGGGATGAAGGCCCCAAGGCAAGCGGAAAAGAGGTCGTCCAAGAAACACCTGGCGACGCGACCTTCAGGCTGATAGTATAAAAATGGGCTATACCTGGAACCAGCTAGAGCAAATGGCCCAGGATAAAGGACTCTGGAGATTTGTGGTTGGCGGCCCATACCCCGATTGGGGTGACGGGAATGAGTGAGTGAGTGAAGGCTCTGGCTGGGGTGTGGACTCTGGGGTGGGGCTGGGGATGAAGGGTTCAGGAAGGGGCTCAGGGCTGTGGCAGAGGGTTGGGATGCGGGGGGTGCAGGCTCTGGGGTGGGACCAGAGATGAGGGGTTTGGGGTGTAAGCTGCCCCGGGGCTGCAGTGGGGAGAGAGGACTCCCCCCACCCCTCTCTTGCCATAGCAGCTCGGGGCTGGGGGAGTGGCACCTCTCCTCTCCCCAGCAACTCCGCCGGGGCCAGGCCAGAGGAGGGGCACCTCTCCCTGCCTGCACGGCCCTTGAGAGCCTGCTGCGCAGCCACACAGCTTACAGGGAACTTAGCTTTCCACCCAATGCAGGCAATATTGGAGGGAGCAAGAGTACAGGAGGACTGAGGGAGACTAGAGAATCAAGATGGTGTTAAACTAAAGTGCAGAGATGCACAAAAATCACTGTCACTGCACTGCAAGTTTTTAAGAAGATACTGGCTCAATCTGTGATGCAATATATCATGTTTGTGTGACTCAAATGCAACATCAGCTGCTTATAGTGTCAGATTTATGCAATGCTTAATAAAAACAGATCAGTCACTGCCCTGAAGATTTGATCCAGGGCCTCTAGACCCACAACTCAGTATCTCAAAGGGAAAGACAAAAATATAAACCAAAAGTGTGCCAAGAAAATTAAGACATTTGGTAGATCTCTTTTCCATTTAGATCTCAATCCTGCAAGCTGATCTGCATGGTAGAATCCTGAACCCCTGTGGAGCCCAACTGCCTTTATATAAATCCTAAAAAGGATGTCCCATTCATCTCTAGGCACACTTAACATGAGTGTAAAAACACATCCTAAGTGAAGTATTTTCAGATACATATACCTTCTCCCACAAACAGTTCTCTACCCCTACAATTACAATTTTTCCACTGAGGCTCTGCACAGGCGTAGGCAATCATTCACATGGATCAGCTTACAGAATTAGGGCCTCATAACTAACACACACGGTTCAAATATATATATATTTATATATTTATTTTTTATTTCTGACTACATCCAATTTTCCTTGCTAGCGCACGCTCTCCTGCATTATGGAATTTTCTCTGAAAAGGAAAGATGTACACATTATGTTCAAATTCTGCACAAGATTCAAATTCTCTTCCTGAAATTATCAGGATTTTGTCATTTCATCTCTCTGATAATAGATTTCAGTATTTTGAATTCTGGAGAAAGCAAAAAAGAAAAGGAAATCAAACTTTTGTTGTTGTTGTTAAACAAGAGGTAAAACAGTTTGCCCTCAAACCACAGGAGGAAACCACAAGAGGGTGATAGACCAAGGGAAGATTAATGCATACTACTTACTCTCATTGTCTGAACTGTCACTGGTGCTTAGATGCCTGTGGCGTTTCATCCTGACGCATCCTAAAGACAGAAAGAAAGTTGATACCATCCATTCTACCAGGCAATCAAAGGACTTGCTTACACACTTCCCCGCAGTTTGGACTATGGGGGGGTGTGAATAGCAGCGCATACCAAGCTGTTGCACTGTAACTTCTCCGTGTGATGCTGCGGGCGCAAACTAAGAAGTTCCTAATTTGCCTCAATTAGTCCTGTTTCAAAATGATTACATTAAATGAAAAATAGGAACCTTTTAGTTCACATCTGCAGCATTCACACAGGAGAGTTACCATGCAGCACTATGGTGCACACTGCTATTCACACTAACGTAATCCAAACTGCGGGGCAGTGTAGACATGCCCAAAGTCTCTGTGGATCCTGCTGGTTCACAGCAAGCTAGTCACACACAAAGCAGGATTTCTCTGAAGAGTTTTTTCAAGTATGTAAATATCTGGTGATCTAGCAATAGTTAATCACAAACAAAATGTAGTGGCCTGACACACAGAGCTCTATTTATGAGATTTAATATCCTTAGAGTTAATCACAAACAAAATGTCCCCTTTAAACTTTTTTAGACGCAAGTTCAACCTGCTCAACACTGGTTGCTTTCTATATCCCATCTGCTCAGCTAAAGGAAGAGTTGCCATGGTGGCAGTTGCTAGTGGAGTGGGCAGAAGCACAGAAATAAGATGGCAATAGACTAAGACAGGGAGATAGATATAAGTACAAACCACCTTTAGAAAAAAGAAAAGAGGGTTGTGTGAACATGTAAGGGTATATTTTAAATTGAGGGTATTAAGACAACACTGAAGAATCGTAATTTAAATAGTTAGACCAGAGCTTTATTTAAAAGAAAAGCTTAGATACCAGAAGTGCCCTTTCAAAAGTCTGAAAAGTGACAGTGTCAATAACAATTCTATGACTGCATCATTGGTTTCATAATCCAACATTTTTTAGGCTGCTATTTTAAAAAGTTTAGAAGACGAGAAGAGAGAAGAAGGAAAATTTGAGCCAAAAGAAAAAAGAGAATCATTTAAAATATCAGACATTCCAATCAAAAAGTGTCAGCATCAATCCAAACACATTTTTACAGGTCTATATGCCCCAGTGACAGTGTAATAAAAAATTAATAGTTGACTAATTAAAGTGATAGCCTTCTCAGAAAATCAAGGGATCTTCGACATCTAAACTGGGTATCTGCACCTCTGTATCCCAATTCCTCACCATGCTTGATTGAAAGGCAGCAGCACCACATTAAAGTGTTTGCTGTACCAGAATTGCTTGTCCATACCATAAGCTTACTTTATTAAATGAAAACTTCCTTCCTATAAAAACTGCTAAAAAAAGACTAACAAAGTTTGTATTAAATGCTTATCAATGGTTCTTGAGATTACCCAAAGCCCTTGGAATAAACAGAATTTCCAAAACAGGGAGCCTTTCAGAAGGCTTTGAATTCTAGTGGAATTGTTAAATTACTCGAAATCTCAAACTGAAAACCAATGAAGGGCTTTGTAGCGAAAGGGGTGTGGCCTCCTTCCAAGCACGACAGGCAAGGACAGCCACTTACACCCTGGTGGGTGAAGCCAGGCCTGCACCCCTGGAAGGAGGAGGGCGGTACAGGAAGTATAAAAGGCTGACCCTGCAGCTCAGTCGGGCTGGAGCTGCCAAGGGAGACAGACGCTTCTCCCCTACTGCTGGAGCGGGATGCCGAGGAGGACCTCTGCTGTCCCAAGGACTTGCCTGAGCTTCCAGAGTGCCCCACCACTCCAGACCCCAAGAAGCTGCTGGGACTAGCATTGGCGGTGTTTCCTGGGGAGATGGAGGATGACCCCTGGATGCAGGTACACCCCGGGAGGGCGGGGGAGAGTAGCCCAGGGACAGCTGACAGTAGTCTGGCTGCAGGTCAGCATGTTGTGGCTGGATTCCCCACTGACCCAGTAGCAAAACACCCTGCCACTATTTGGGCCCTGGGCAGGGAGCCGGGTGGTCCTGGATCCTCCTACCCTCCTGCCACCCTACTTAGGCCAGGAGGCCTGTGTTAGTCTACTGTCCACCAGAGCTAGGACGCTAGATTATTAATTGCTCTGCCCTGCCCGCAGGCCAGAACCTTAGACTGCTTGGTGTCCGCCCTGCCTGAGACTAGACTATTCACTGCTCTGCCAGAGCCCTAGACTATTTGGAGCTCCCCCTTGCCTGAGGGCTTGAGCCCCAGAGCCTAATGACTGCCCAGCCCCACTCAGAGGGCCTGGACACCCGAGACAGCTAATTTCCCATTGTTCCAGACGGCTTCTAGCGGAACGAGACAAGGGGGCGTGGACTCCCTGCGAGATTGACAGGGAGGGACGGCCAGGCATTTTTACAGGCTTGAATTTACAGAATATAATCGTAATAGCAAATTTATGTTTAAAGCATACCTTTGATGTCCTTCCTCTAAAGAGAAAGATTTATACACCGAGAAATTGAGGGGAAAAAAACTGCATTATTAAAAGTTAAGACTTCAAAATTCTGTGTGTGAGGACACCTATTCTACTGAAGTCTTTTTTGGCTGAGCTGGCATTTGTGTAAGTTTGTGCAGGAGACAGCGTTGTCAAGTTTGTTTTAATACACGCTAAAGTAAAACGGCTGCTAATAAGGTTAATGTAATGTGTACAATGGGTAATATAATCCTAAACTTATGAACTGAACTATACAAGAAAAGAACACAATTATCACATCTATGGCTATTTTAGTCTTAACTTGGCCCTTACTATGCAAGATTCATCTGAAGCTAAAGCAGCTTTGTAGAAACAAAGCAGCCACACCCCAGCCCAAGCTTATGTCCCAATAGGAGATCTTCCTCACATTTTCCAGCCCTGCAGAATTTCAACTACACATAGAAAATAAGCATAGAGTGGGCTAGCATCAGACCAATGAACTGTTATGTGAATCCTTTTGGGCATGAGAATCTGAAGAACTCCAAAAGTTTTAGAGTTGGAGGGGTTCCACTTTAAATAAGTTTCTGGGGCAGTGTGTTTGTAGGGGTATTAGACTGAAGCCTCATCTACACTGCCACTTTACAGCGTTGCAACTTTCTCGCTCAGGGGTGTGAAAAACACACCCCTGACCGCTGCAAGTTTCAGCGCTGTAACGTGGCAGTGTAGACAGCGCTCCCGCGCTGGTAGCTACTCCCCTCATGAAGGTGCCGCGACTACACAGCCACGTTAAAGCGCTGCCGCAGCAGCACTTCAGCGTTACTAGTGAAGTTGTGCCCTTAGGTTTAGCTGTTGGCGATGTGATAGTTGCTGATGAAGATTACCTTGGTCTTCCCTAAGACTGGAGTTTAAGGTTTGACCAACAAAGCCCTAAATAGCTTGGTGCTCACATGTCACCTCATGCCATACTGTAGCAGACAAAATCACCAGAGATGTTCAAGCTGAAGTCCCCTCAGCATAAAAAGGCTGGCTTTCTCTACAACAGGGTGCTCTCCTGGCTTTGAAGCTTGCTCCCCCTTGGTTTGAAATAGCTCAAATCTGTTGACTTTCTCGATATGTTGCAAAGAGGGACACTGCTGGAAGGCTACTTCTTGGGTGTGCATAGGGTACTATTCCTCATTTGCCTTTTAATAGATGGTTTGAGTGGTTGCTGCTGGTTTTGTTTTTATATTCAGTTGAGCTTTTTAAGCAATTGTTAAAGGTGCTGAAAGTCTGGGATCAGTTATAAATCTACAGTGTGATAGAACTGCCTTGTTATGTGCTATGAACTCAGCTGTTTAAAGAGTGCAACAAACATTTGCCTGAAGGGGATAAACATGTCAAGGGACAGCACTATAATATAGTACACAAAGCCTAGTCTGCATTTGGCAAAGATAGTTGGTAGACAGGAGATGCCAAATTTAATTATGGCTTATACAGAGAGATATGAGCTGGAATGGCAAACATAATAGCTACTTTCATTTACAGATATAGAGAAAGGAAAGAAAACAGCTAAGCTCTAAAGTGTTTAGCACAACTATGAAAACAATTCCATAGTTAAAATTGGGTTGTTTTTTTTAACCTATTAATTAGGTTTCTTGGAGCATTCTTATAATAGCTCAGACAGTGGATTTACACCTCAGTTTCAGCCTGTAGAGGAAAAAAAACCCAACTCATTGCTCAAAGGACAACATCCCTAGGTTAGCAATATTGTTATATTCCAGTCTGAGTCCAGCAATAACTGTAAATACAGTAGTCATGAGCAAAAAATTTTACACCACTAACATACCATATGGGTGAAACATCCAAGCTAACAGACTGCAAGGTATCTAACAGGTCAGAAGTTCCATGCATTTTTACGCCAGGGTATTAAGAACATAAGAACAGCCATATTGGGTCAGACCAAAGGTCCATCTAGCCCAGTATCCTATCTTCTGATAGTGGCCAATGCCAGGTGCCCCAGAGGGAATGAACAGAACAGGTAATCACCAAGTGATCCATGCCCTGTTGCCCATTCCCAGATACAATATAAAACCAAAAAGTTTTAGCATCATCCTGGTGGGACCATCTGCTCAGCTCCTCTATAATTCAAGTTATACTACATGGATTATCCTCTGAGGAAGACCATTTCTAGGAGTAATCCTCCTTGAAGGTTATCCTATGTGAGCCCCACAAAGTGAGACCACCAAATCAATTCCAAGATCAAATGTGTGAGTGCAGAGCAATCTCAGAATGGCAGTCCAAACACTGCATCAGAAGATGTTTAAATGCAATTTGTATTGCTACACTAAAGTATGCAGAAAAGCTCAAGTCGCTGCCCTGCACAACTTGTACGAAAGACATTCTGCTCTTGCCAACCAGAAGGCTAACGGTGTCATAGAAGAGTAAGCTTTCATCCCAAAAATGTGGTGGTCTCATCTTGCCAAATAAGTCTCCTGGATACTATCCTTAGGCCACCAGGAAAAGGGTGCCAGAGGCACACACTCTTTAGGATTCGAATAAGTATGGTTCTTGAGATCTAAAAGTAACTAACTTCTGGGGGCAGGCTGGGAGAACAGCTTAGCCACTTCCCCGTCTACATAGAAAACAAAAGGGTCCCTCCATTAAACAAAAAACCCTGCAACTCCCCTCATAAAAAAAAACAAACAGCTGCCAAGAACCTTGTCTTTAGAGTAAGGAACCAAATTGGAACCCAAGTTTCAAATGGCTGATTTATCAAATCATTCAACAGCAGGCTAAAATTCCATGAACCAAGGAGGGAATGTGTCAGCAGCTCTAAAAACAAACCCAAAAAACCCAATGCTTCCCAATCCCTTTGAAAAGAAACTGAGTCAGATCCTTTACTACTGAGTGCCTACTTCTCAGATTCAAGGAAATTAACTCAACCCCTTTGCAAGGCCCTCTTGAAAAAGGAAGTTAATTCACTCTCTAGACTAGCCCACAAATGCCCTCTGAGTATGGTACACTGCAATAGTTTCACATGAAAACAGCAACTCAATGAAGTTCTCCCTCTCAAATGTCATACCATGAACACAGGTAAAGCAAGGTGCTAAGCAAGCATTAGACCCTGGGCAAAGACAGGAGAGTGATACTGTTGACTAAACTCTCTCCATCACAGACCATACATCCTTGGAGCACACTGGTGCTCCAACAAATTTCTCAGCCTTGCAGGATACCATGTTATTACTGTCCAGTGTACATTTAGAGTAGGAGGGGGGAGGGTTGTGGGGCACCCCCACTCCCAAGTTTTCATCATTCCTCCTCAGGAGAGATCCATGGAATAGTCTTGTAAAGACCATCAGCTCAGAAACAAAATGATTTAATGGTACCGTGAAAGTATACACCTAGAAATAGTCCAGGCAAGATGTTATAACACCCAGAATATGGGAAGACTACTATGCTAAGACCCACGCCGGAGAAGAGGCTGAAATATGGTCCCAGCTTTTCACCACTCTGGTGCTAGATAGAAACACCTTGTCCATTTGGATACATTAGTAAATCCACCAAGGAAGGAATCAAGATGATCATTTTGTGCGTAACTATACTCACTGCCTTCAAAGCACACACCCAGACACTTGCTATTGCTAACATGGCTTCTAATTCAGAGTGAGGGTGAGTTAGCCAGTCATCAACATGGGGATGTGGCCCTGAATGTACAGCCTTCCATTACTCCAGCCACTGCCCATGTCTGCTAAATAAGAAAAATGGTCACAGAGGCCTGAATTCCAAGGAATAGTTATGGGCCACCACATCTAGTCTATAGCAAATGCAGTTCCTCCACCCCAAGTCACCCCCCTCCCCCCAGGCTGTCAATTCTGTTGAAGCAATCTACACTAAAGGTAGAATGTACTTTCCATAGAGTCCATTAGGGACACTTTACCTTCTTGCAAGATATCAGCCCAGCTTTATAAGATTCTACCAAAGGAGAAATCGTAACATGACATTTGACACATTCTGAATGACAAAAAGTTTCCAGAACAGACAAGTAAAAGAGGATTTCCTATCACAGGCATCCCATTCCTCATCCACCATCTCCTGGAGAGATTTGTGTACTTTGAGAACTTTGCCTAGCTTCTCAGTGCTAGCAAAGATCAGATCTGCCCATGGAGATCCTCAGTCTTCAGTACACAGTGGCAGCCAGCACATCCCTCGGCCCGCGCCGCTTCCCGCAGCCCCCATTGGCCTGGAGCGGCGAACCGCGGCCAGTGGGAGCTGTGATCGGCTGAACCTGCGGATGCGGCAGGTAAACAAACTGGCCTGGCCTGCCAGGGTGCTTACCCTGGCGAGCCGCGTGCCAAAGGTTGCCGATCCCTGTACTAGTGTCACTGAGCTGACTTACTTCAAGAATGCCAAGTTCAGGGAAGTTTTATCTTCATCATTCCCAGATTCCATCAGGGGTATTACAGGCTGTAAAAACTAAGACACTACTTCCAAAGGCTTGTGATAAGTAATTTTATATTCTAAACACTATAGTCTTCAGGACACCTGAAAGGACTTGTTTTTATTTAGCCTGAGTCGAGGCTATTGCTTTCCAGAACATCTATGCAAGAACTGCGATCACCCATCAGGCCAGGATCGTTATTGGCAGGGAGAAATTGAGTTTGGAAAGGAGAAGGCTGCTAAACGGTAATCCTCATGGATCCCTCACCATGGGAACCTATTTGGAGTCAATCTGAGCCCTCAGAGATTCCTCCATTTGCCAAAGATATTTTTAATAGATTTGAGAATGAGAACTCATCCTACAGAATGGTCAGGAAGAGAAAGCAATACTGATAAAGCACCAGTGGAGTCAGATCTCCATTTTCCTGAGTATCTCAGAAGTGGCCAGGGTTCCCGCTGAAGGAAGTGGGAAGAAACATCTTGAAGAGAAGCACTAGACAGTGAGTGGGAGGGCAGGTGAGCAGCAGGGTCCTCAAGTGTAGGAAAACTTACTATTGAAATCCTACCCAAAGGATGTAACAAATCCTGTAAAAACAGGTGTGGGTTCAGCATGCTGATATACTCTGTGGTAGCTGATGTCTCGTGACCAGGCTGTTCTACCGCTGGGAGCACAGTATGTTAAAGGATCAGATGTGAGAGCCAATGTCCCAAGACTAGGCAAGCCATATTATATATAACTACAAAATAGCTCCAAGTATTTAACCTGAAATTTGTATGCTTTGTAGGAAGGAATCCATCACCAAATGGAAATAGCTAGAATGCCCGATCACGTGGGCTACATCTACAAAAGGCCTCACACCCTATGCTGGAAGGCAGTGCTGTAGAGAGCAGCTATATTGGCGTCACACATTCTGGGAAATCATGCATGATAGGAAATCTCCAAAAAGCGAAGATGCTGTTACTCTTTTTAATTATTCATTTTATAGAACTCCTGAGAGAAGGATAAACTCTGATTCTACCTGACACAAGTAGCAATATATTTAATAATCAAGGGTGAGAAATAAAATGAAACCCAGTATGTTCTTACTCAGCAAGTTTAAATCGAAAGCAGTACCAATTTTGATGTAACACATGTGACAGAGCTCTGTCAACTTTGTCAGGTCATTACGTCATGGCAGATGAAGACATAATTTAGGTGAGACTGCTCATGTAAGTACTAACACTAAGAAGTTACCATGTCCTCTGCACAGAGATTCTAATTCTAGAAGCACTAACTACAAACTAGGAAAGAACAAGCAGGCACTAGTTAAACCAATAAGAGACAGAAGACAAATTCAAAAGGCACCTCCTTTTCTGCTGCACACACAAAGTTCTATGAGAAAAACATACCCTCAATACAGCAAGTTATTAGAGTAGCTATTGGATCAGGAAAGAGAACAAATATGACATTAAACACTTGCAAATTATACATCTTGCTATCAAGTTGGCGATAACATGGATAACAGTCACCAAGTGAGTGTGTATGTATGTCTCCCCCATCTCCCTGTATCTGATCACAGGGTTTATGTTTTTGCACTCTCCAGCATCACTGATACATTTTATGGCAGGAAAGCAATGATTGGAATCCAGAGGAGGAGATAATATCCAAAAAAGAAGAAACCAGAAAAACATATAATATTTAGGACTTAAAAAAAGGGATGCACTTTTTGCACAGATATAACTACTATAACTTCCAGTCTATGGAAGTCACTCACCTAAAACAAATTGCTATGTTTTTGTATGGTCAAATAAAATTAAAATTAAAAAAAAAAAGTCATGACATTTTCCTAAATCTCAAATCATTAAATAAAAACACTTAGGCTCACCAATAACTCCTCTTATAGACATTTCAGCTTTACTTTGATGCAGGTTACTGCAAACAAAAAGCTTCCTTACTGTAATGCTTCAAAAGACACAATTTGCTGCAAATTACAGGTACTAGCAGTCAACATGTTGCAGCTACTGCACCTAAATACAGTGACAACAACAGGAGGGTTAATAAGAACTCTGAAAAACAGGATGATAAAGAAGTTACAAATACAAACATGCATTTTTAAAAAAATAAAATGAATACAAACACAGAAGCTGGTCATCTACCCTAAGCTGCCCACATTCACATTTACAGTTGAGTCTGACTCAGATTCCAGCTTGTTGATATAGCTTTAAATTGTAATATGAAAGGCTTTTTACCTGCCAAAACAAGAGTTCATCTTCTCAGGGTTCTGTTTGCCTTTAAACAGCTGATGACCTCACAAACACTTGAAGAATAAAAGGAAGGCTGCAGCTCCTAATGAGGTCACCAGCTGTTTAAAGGAAAAAGAAAACAGAGAACCTGAACCTGGGTCTTAACAGGTAAAAACAAAGTCATCCATGGACCTAGACACCCTCACCCCCCGCCAGAGGAATTCTGGTGGTTTATGATGAAATTATGGTCAACTATGGTCAGTTCTCCAATTCCCCTCTCTTCTTCCCCCCTGGCACCCAATCTTCAAGGAACACTGGAACCAGTTCCTGTGCTGCCACCTTGATATGACTGAAAAATTAAACTGTGTGCACTCATATGCTATGGAGTCTTGGGGACAGATTTTCAAGCTGTATTTAGGTGCCTAGTAGGAGTTTTCAAAAGCTCCTAGGCACGTAACTCCCACAAAGGGAATTAGACGCTTTTGAACCCCACAACTTCTTTCCGCATCTTTAGGCAATACCTTTGAAAAATCTGGCCACTAGACTCTCCCAATCTGATGTAGTAAAGATTAATTTGAGAGAAGAGAAGAACATGGACAATAATCCCATAGAAGGGCCCATTTAATGCTGCTACTTCTGCACACAGCCTTTTCCCAGAAGCACATGAGAAACAGTGCAAGCCTCAGTTTCATTCTCCAATCCCACTGAGCCACAAGAGAAATGCTCTGTGCAAGCGCTGAACAGAGAAACACTGTGGAAAGAAACCAAAGTAAACCGTGGGGTGGTGGAGTGAATAATTCTCAAAAGGGGTGGAGAAATGGAACAGGGGAGAGAAATAAATTGCTTAGTTCAAGGATACTGACTGTATCTGAATCTCTTTTGGATACTACTCGAATTAACAGTAGGTTAGGCAAGGCTGGTAGTTACATGAAACTGTCCCCCACCCCAGCCAACATCTGAATTCCCCCAATCTATAAGGTTTGTGGTAGACAGGAAGAGGTCTGCCCTACAGGCAAGATGAAACTAGAGTACTACCCATTAAACATGATCACATATAGATGCCCATTGCTTTCCAACTAGACGTCTCTCTCACCAAAATTCAGCTGTGTCAAATAGTTGTTTTTAAGTGCAAATCCAACAAAGTCGTCCCCCGATTACCATTATCCCATAGATTAACCAGGTTTGACCAAAAGATAAGAAAAATCAGGACTGATTAACATTTTCAACTTGTTTTTAAGAAACTAAATTAATGTAAAAGCACATTGGCATAGAACATTTTTCTTAAGGCACTCTACCCATGCACCCTTTCTGTTCAGAAATCAAAGGAATAGATCGTTGAAAGACAGGAGAAGCAAATAATGTCCCAAAACAACCTTAGCTATCAAAGTGCACTTTATTTGCAGTGCAACTGGTTCAAAAGAGGTAACAAGTCCAGGCAAAGGAAAGAGTTAACAGTTCAATCATTAGTCACTGTATATCTCTAAAGTAGTGGTTTTCAAGTAGGGGTCCGAGGCCACTTGGGAAGCCGCGAGCAGGTTTCGGGGGGCTGACAAGCAGGGCCAGCATTAGATTTGCTGGGGCCCAGGGCAGAAAGCTGAAGCCCCACCGCACAGGGCTGAAGCCTGGGGCCCTGAGCCCCACCACGCAGGGCTGAGGCTGAAGCCTGAGCAACTTAGTTTCACGGAGCCCCATGTTGCATGGGGCCCAGACAGTTGTCCTGCTTGCTACCCCTAACGCTGGCCCTGGCTTTTATATGCCAAAAAACAGTTGTTGTGGCAGAGGTGGGCCATGCAGTTTTTATAGTATGTTGGGGGGGGGGGGGGGGGGGGGGGCGGGCGCGCTCAGAGAGAAAAAGGTTGAGAACCCTGCTCTGAAGTATATAGAGATCCCCAGGCTTCCTCCGTACTAAAATAAATATACTTTTAAATTACCCCTCGGAATGTTAGATTTGCTATTGAAGCAGTAGTGTCCATCAAAGTGTTTGAGAACTGTTTCTAGAAAGAGAAGTGTAGTCCCTGCTCCTCAAACATTTCTTGTCATTCTAACCGTTTGCTACAAAGCAGTAGGGCCACAAACTTCTATGCAGCAAGTCAATTGCCACTTCCCATCCTCACACCAAAGTGTCGTGAATCTCCCACACATTTAATGCCAAGATACATATTTGCACTGAAAGGTTTTCATTCTACTCTCCACTTGTTTCAGACGGATTTCCACAAAGTGGAAGAGATAACACTACAGAACACACACACACACACACACACACACACAAGGTTGGGTCATTTCCAAACTGAGAGGATGTGCCTAACAAGGATTCCCTAGACTCAAAAAACCTTTCAAATCTCCAAATTCAAGACTATGTTAAATACAGTAAGTTTTGTAGTTAAGGTTTCTAGGAAACAAAGGTGCTTATACGGTAACTTAAAAAAATATCAATGCAAGGTTTTGCTTAGTGACAGATGGGTAAACAAAACATTTTTTTTTAATTTTAGATCCTCTTACTTATTCCTCCTTGTTTTTCTCCAAGGCTCTCACCCTGGGAATATTTAATTCCTTTAATTTTTGGGGACTGCTATAAACAACTAACTATGCCGTTACAGGCCCACAGTTCAAGAGTCCATGACACCTTGTTTCCTCTAGGAATTATATTTCTATTCACCCAGGTTTTGATAATTGGCATGCTTTTCCCCAGTGAGATATTACGTGTCTATTATCTCAAACATTTTCACGACAGATTTGGAGTTTGTTTCTTCCCATTTAGGGAAACAATTCAGAATATATAGTCAATGTGCACTGCTATTTTTCTGAATGCAACAGCTAATGAGATGAATTCCTATTTCCAAAAAGACAACCAAGTTTAAACACTCACTTGGAGAGCAATTACAAGTGTGGTCCTAATCTGAGACACTGAACTATTACAAGTGGCATCTTATTAATCAGATCATCTCCCCATATGTTTTCAAGGTCAGGTCTTCTGACTTCAGTGACGAAAAACTTACTGCATTTTACTCCTGTTAACACCATAGTCAGCCCAGCTAAGAGAATAGATAGATTAAATTATCCTTGTGCGGCAGCATCATTGCTTATTAAATTCCAGCCCATTATATCTCTGCAAACTCTCAAAGCAGTGGAATTGCACAAAAGTATTCAAGAATATAATTTTGTTGGGTGATGCACAAGAGGGAGATAACTATTCTCAGAGCTCAGCTTGCGTTTGTAGAAACGGTAA
This sequence comes from Platysternon megacephalum, assembly GCA_003942145.1. Taxonomy (NCBI): domain Eukaryota; kingdom Metazoa; phylum Chordata; order Testudines; family Platysternidae; genus Platysternon; species Platysternon megacephalum. The sequence continues at coordinate 4,809,129 of QXTE01000113.1, read as the reverse complement.
TTAAAGACTAAAATGGGCATAATGTATATAGAAATAATTGGGTCAACACCATTTCATAATCATTGTCAAAACAGAAGCACACTTTGAACTGCAGCACTTTGGACTAGTAGCCCTGAAATACAGAAGGCTACATCTCTTCTCTGCCGCTCCCCATACCTCCAGGCTGCAGACAGTGGCTAAACATCAACTTCCTTTTCCCGCATCAAACAAAAAGTAGAGCTAAAGCAGTACTTTGTCAGGGCAGGATTTTACAGTCCTACATACACAGATACAACGGAGAGGAACCCCCTTCCCCGAATTCATTATACAGGACTACTTGAAAATGAATAATTAGTTACAGGTGCTGCCACTAATTAGATACTGGCAGATCATTGAGGACACCAGGTCCTCAGAGCAGAGACTTTGTATTTTAACCCTTTAAGGCTACATTTCCAGAAGAGGAATCAGTGGAGAAAATTCACTTCAATATATGTCTATGCAAAGTACAGAAATAGTTTTGCCTGCTTAGGAAAAAAAATTAAACTCAGTCACAAAACTGGACAGAAACTGGCTCTACGGTATTTGAACGCATACAAAACTTTTATCCAAACACACAATTGGAGTGCTTGATTTCAGACAAGCTACTACATGGATTGTATACACAGTTCAAGACAATATGAGCAGTCCATATTTGGAGATAAAACACACAGAATAAAGACAAGAGGAAGTCACCTCATTATCACTTCCAGGAGCAGGATTTTGCTCTACAGTGTACTTGCTAGTCCTTGGTCTAGTGCAGTGGTTCTCAAAGTCGGTCCGTCGCTTGTTCAGGGAAAGCCCCTGGCGATCGGCCGAACCTGCGGACGCGGCAGGTAAACAAACGCGGCAGGTAAACAAACCGGCCCGGCCAGCCAGGGACTTTCCCTGAACAAGCAGTGGACTGACTTTGAGAACCACTGGTCTAGTGTACTTTATAAGTGTCCAAAGTGATGTGGCTTCCACCACTTCTGAGAAACTACAGATCTTTTTGTAATTCCTATTGAAACACTAATGCTTCAAAGTAGCATACCTAAAATGAGATTTGGTTCAACATACTAGGCATATCTGGCAGTACTCAAGTAATTTAAGAAGAGAGTGGGGGATCAGGTGGGAGTGTGTTGTGTTTTGGGGGTTTGGGTTTATTTAGTTTTTGGGTTTTTGGTAGTTGAAATATTAAGGGCCTTTGGCATCTGTGGTAGTCTTGGCTTTTTGGGGGATGGGGAGAAATTGAGTAAAGACCAGACTCCATATTTTATTCACCTTGTTACATATCATAGCCCACATGATATGTAAAGTCAACACATCTGCCTGCAGTATCCTAGCACTACAGGATAAATAGGCTTGGAATATTTTAAAAAAATTAAATTCATTTCAATAAATATCAATGTTTATTTTTAAGCTTTTTTGATTATTGATTTAAATTTTTACAGTGCACAGTTCTCTGGGAGTTCAGACATTTAGTTATAGTAGATGTTGAGATTCAAAATGTTAAAACTTTAACAGTTACAAACTGCCAATATCACGTCAAAATATTCAAAGTAAATATCCTTAAATCAAATTATAATAAATTCTCAAACAGCATTTTTCTTATTTTGCCTATCTGTACATTTTTATTAATAGCGAGGAACATATTTCTTCATCAGGATACGAGTATGGTGAAATTGACATTCACTGACATTTACCAATAAAAAAACTAATCTCTCCAAACCTAAGGGTAGAGATCAAAACAAATTGTAACTCTGAATTTACCAGAGAAACATCTGCAGGTTAGAATCCAATTATTAACAGCCTTCCTTTGTATATTCTTTTCCTCTAATGATAATCTACAAAGCTAGTTTATAAAAGATATTAAAACACTGAATATGTAAATTTAAGTTGAACACTTCAAAAAAAAAAAAAAAAAATCAGTTCCTCCTTATATGCCAGGTCACGAGGTAGGTGTTTTCCCTTGGTGTTTCCGGGTTTAACTACAATCCAAATTTAGGTTTTGGCAAGTGAGTGAAGGATGAAATGATTTTATAAAGTCTACGTTTAGTTTTAAGCTTTGCAATTCACTTAAGAAAAAAAGATTTAGAAGAATAATCATTCAATTGGCACTTCAGTTGAGTATCTGAGTATTAATATTCCCTTAAACAAGCCCATCTATGAAGAACCGGCTACCACATTTATTGGAAGGCAATCACTAGACATACCAAGAATAAAAAGAAATTTCTTATGAATGTATTAAAATTTAACTATTTTTGTTATAGTTTATTGAATATCCATATGAATAGACACCATTTTTATAACAAAAATGAATGTATTATATTATATTAGCCCAGTCATGTTTTGGAACTATGAGATAGAGGATGCCTGTGTTGGATATCTGAAGTATTTATTATTCAGCTGACTGAGGTGTTTAACTTTTCTACGAAATGCTGAAACCTGCTTTCATGGGAATGATCTCTGCTCTGAACTGTATTTGTGTATGCGTCCACTATAATACAGTAACTCCTCACTTAACATTGTAGTTATGTTCCTGAAAAATGCGACTAAGCGAAACGATGTTAAGCAAATCCAATTTCCCCATAAGAATTAATGTAAATGAGGGAGTTAGGTTCCAAGAACATTTTTTTCACCAGACAAAAGACTATATATTTTTGTCTATATATACACACACAGTATAAGTTTTAAACAAACAATTTAATACTGGTACACGGTGATGATGATTGTGAAGCTTGGTTGAGGTGGAGGAGTCAGAGGGTGGGATATTTCCCTTACTGCTAAGTGATGAACTAACAATTGGCTGAGCCCTCAAGGGTTAACTCTCTCACTCTACAAGGCAGCAGGAATGGAGGGAGATATGCCCATTTCCCCTTTAAGTACACTGCCTTGTTAATTAGATCAGCTTGCTGAGACTGCAGCTGCTGCAAGCTCCCTCCCTCCTGAGCCCTGGTGTGTCCCCCCTGCTCTATGGCAGATGGGGTAAGCGGGATGCAGGAGCAGGGGGGAGGGGACACCCTAACATTAGCCCTCCCTCCCATTCCCCTCCCCCTCACACAGCAAGCAGGAGTCTCAGGGAGCAGCTCCAAGGCAGAGGGCAGGAGCAGCACATGGCAGTGGGGGGAGGGACAGCTGCAGTTGCTAGCCTGCTGGGCAGCTGCTGCACAGGAAACTTAGGGGAGCGGGAGCTGATGGGGGGCTGACGATCCACCCTGGTTCCAAGCCCTCACCAGCTAGCTGCAACGGGCTGCTCTTCCTGCAAGCAGTAGACAAAGCAGGCAGCTGCCAAATGACGTTAGAAGGGAGCATTACACAACTTTAAACAAGCATGTTCCCTAATTGATCAGTAATTTAAAAACAAAACAACGTTAACCGGGACGACTAAGTGAGGAGTTACTGTAGTCCAATCAAAAATACAGAAAAGAAAAGCTATAACCACATTCATTTCCCAGTATATTTCTGTAATGGCCAGTCCCAGATACCTCAGCTTCCTTGGCAGGAATTCTGTTTAGTTGGTCTTTTGAAACTGGTGAATGTCCTTGAACAATGTAAGAGTGTTGGGATAGAAGAAATTCTTCCTCAACCAACTGTTCATACTCAGAATCTCAATGCTTTCTCTACACCTATAATTCTTCAAGGAAGGAGAAGTCGATATTTTGTGCCCTATATAGAGATTGTCATACCAGATAGACTTCAAACATTTCTTCAGGATGGTCAACTATTATGTTGAAACCCATCCTAATAGTCAATACACTCCATGTCTTCCAGCCAGAAAAGTCCAATAAAAATGGAAAAGCTACTTCCAAGAAACACAATATAGAAGAGTAGCAATGCAAGTAGAAACTAAGGAACCAATGCATGGGAATGTTGCCAAAGTGGAAAAAAGTGTCTAAAAAAAAAGGTACTACACTGTCCATTTCTCATTGGAATGAGAGAACTTCTGGCAAGAAGTTCAGCACCATACTGAAAAATTTGTGTTATACCACTCTTCTCTAGTGGAAAAAGAGCACCATGCCAGATCTTGTCAGGGGCGGAAGATATGCTATTACTTACCCTAAGGTTTCTCAACCTTTTCAAGTTGGGGACCCCTTAACCAGAATTGAAAATTTTCACAGCACCCTTACATTTACTATAAAAGTAGAAGTAATAAAATAAAAAGTTAAAAAATGTGTAATAAAATCTACTGCATTTGACCTCACGAGCTTTGAAGGTTTTGACCACCCTGAAATTATGGTAAACTGATTTTCTTTAGAATTATCAAGTTTTCAATATCTTGCATGCCCTTGATTGACTGTGTGTGTTTTTCAAGCGGTGGGTCATGGCCCCCCCACCAGGAGGGTCATGAAAGGCAATTTCCGCCACAGTATGTATTTTGAAAAGGAACAAAGTACAAAAACAATATCTGAAATTTGGCCTTAAGGTTTCTTACATCAAGCTTTGGCATGGAGTAATTTTTTTAATGGCCAAGTTAATCCCCTTGAATATATGTTTATAATGGAAGTGCAAAGAAACCTTTAGCCACAGCAGCACAAATGGTGCCATGAAAATACTACATGGGTTATAAGTGGAAACAAAACCACAACCCTTGCGTTGTAGCTGAACCAGCATTTAAACTAATGTGCTATTCTTTGCACTGTTCATGAAAAGCTTACATTTGTTTTCTCCATTGGATACTAGGGTTGAACTCAGATGAAAACCAAACAAAAACTTCACATCCTATTTCCCAGTAATCATGTACTACTATATAAGTATAAGCAGACTTTCAACTCTACTGTTTCACTAATTTCAGGAATAGCAAGACACATTCTGTCATATGCAAAGCATGGAGGGTACTAATAATACTACAAAACATGAGAAAAATAGTGTTTTGGTCAACCAGTTTTCACATGCTCGTTCAACAACAAACCAAAATTCTTTAAGAGTGTAGTCATCCTCAAATGAAAAGATGGCTGTTTCCCACTATGTTAAGAGCAGAGGGAGAATTTCGCATCTCTCTGGCTTGAAGTGCCAATCCCCACAACTCGCCTTTTTCATTGTCTAATGAAGTCAAAAGCAGAGACTACAGTGAACTCAAGAGAAGTAATTTTCTGAGAGGGGGAGAAACATCAATGCCTTTACATACACTGAGCCAGCAGACCCTTTATTTCTACTACCTGATGTAGGGATATTAAAGAAGGTACTAAATATAACACTGACACAGATGAAAGTGTCATGGGAGAAAAGGAAGCAGCAGCAAGATATTATAGGGATGGAGTGGGTTAGGGAGAGAAAGGGGAAAGCTAATTTTAAAAGGAATCTGAAGGGCTACTAAAAATGAAATACTTACGAAGCAAAACAGGCAGACACAGAAACAGACAACTCAGGAATAGCCATTTTTTAGATTGTTCTATAGAACAGTGGTTCTCAAAGCCGGTACACCGCTTGTTCAGGGAAAGCCCCTGGCGGGCCGGGCCAGGCGAGTTTGTTTACCTGCCGCATCCGCAGGTTCGGCCGATCGCAGCTCTCACTGGCCGTGGTTCGCCGCTCCAGGCCAATGGGGGCTGCGGGCCGAGGGATGCTGGCCGCAGCTTTCCCTGAACAAGTGGCAGACTGGCTTTGAGAACCACTGCTATAGAAGGCCTAACATGAAAATACAATAGAACAGATACTATTAGATTTAGGCGATGTCTAAACTAGCACTTTTGTTGGTAAAACTTTTGTCGGTCAGCAGTGTGAAAAAACACCCCCCCCAACCAACAAAAGTTTTGCCGACAAAAGTGCTGGTGTGGATAACACTATGCCGGCAGGAGATGTTCTCCCGCCGACATAGCTAACACTGCTTGTTAGGGGTGGTTTAATGATGCTGGCAGGAGAGCTCTCCTCTGCTGGCATAAAGCAGCTACACAGGAGACTGCACAGCAGCACAGCTGCAACAGTACAGCTGCGCTTCTGTAAAGTCTGTGGTGTAGACATAGCCTTAGACTGACTGGAAGAAGGGACTTGAGATACCTGGCTGTAGATTACTAAAAACTCAGAACTCCTATGCATTATGGAAGGGGATATGAAATTTCTTGCTTTGGTTTAGATATATTTCTAAACCCCACACATGGTTAATTCTGGAATTGGGTTCTTGTTTTGCTTTTTTATGCTGAAGAATCTTAACCTACTTATATAAAAAACCTCAAATTCAAACAGAAATATCATTCTTAGTAAGGCATTCTTGGTAACTGTCAATACTTTAAGCACTAGGTTTTACAGCTATTACCCTGAAAACTGGACACTTACGTGTAAGGTGTCTTAAGTTTTGTTTTTACAATTATACACGATACTTACAGAAAAGTTCAGAACTGGAACATTTTTGCAATGCTTTTCCTTGTAATGTAGTACATATTAGAATTAAGAGTAAGACCAAGAACAGGGTTGGCCCATTACTCAGTGAGGAGGGAGAGCCAACAGAAAACACAGAAACAGCCAAAGTCTTAAGCATCTTTTGTTTCACTTTTCACCAAAAAGGTTAGCAGCGATCGGACAAACTATCATAGTGAATATTTGTTTAAATGGAGCAGGAACTGCAGCTAAAATAGGGAAAGAACACATTAAGAATTACTTAGACAAGCTAGATGGCTTCAAATTAGCAGAGTCTGACAAAATACACCCTAGACTACTTAAAGAATTGGCTAAAGAGCTCTCTGAGTCATTAGTGATTATCTTTGAGAACTTGTGGAGGACAGAAAAGATCCCAGAGGACTGAAAAAGGACAAATATAGTACCAGTCTATAAAAGGAGGAGTAAGAACAATGCAGCTAATTATAGACCAGGTTAACTTTGATACCCAGAAAGATAACTGAGTAAATAATCAATTCATAAGCACCTAGAAGATAAGGTGATAAGGAACAGTCAACATGGATATGTCAAGAACAAATCATATCAAACCAACATAATATCCTTTGATGGGAAAACAAATTTGTGGATAGGGGAGAAGCAGCAAATGTGAGACTGTATCAAAAGTCAAGATATATCACATGACTTTCTCATAGGCCAATTAGGCAAATATAGCCTAGATCAGGGGTCGGCAACCTTTCAGAAGTGGTGTGCCGAGTCTTCATTTATTCACTCTAATTTAAGGTTTTGCGTGCCAGTAATACATTTTAATGTTTTTAGAAGGTATCTTTCTATAAGTCTATAATATAACACTAAACTATTGTTGTATATAAAGTAAACAAGGTTTTTAAAATATTTAAGAGGCTTAATTTAAAATTAAATTAAAATGCAGAGCCCCCCCGACCGGTGGCCAGGACCCCGGCAGTGTGAGTGCCACTGAAAATCAGCTCGTGTGCCGCCTTTGGCACGCATGCCATAGGTTGCCTACCCCTGGCCTAGATGAAGTAGGCAAATATAGCCTACTATAAAGTAGATGCACAACTAGTTGGAAAACCGTACTCAGAGTAGTTATCAAATTACTCACAGTCAAGCTGAAAGAGCATATCGAGTGGGGTCCTCCAGGAATCTGACCTGGGTCTAGTTCTATTCAATATCTTCATAAATGATTTGGATAATGGCATAGAGATCACAGTTTCGAAACCACTGGCATCAAACCCAATACATTTCAAGGTTGCACATACATTGTATCATGGAGCATTTATAATGATCCTCTTCTGTATATGGCTTTGGCAAGAGCACACTGGAATAGGCATTCAGATACCAAAGGTAATGCATACATATGGCTTCTGTTTTTTTAGGGTTTCTTAGTTAATTATTTTGGGGGTTATTTTTAGTAATTGGAGTTTTATGTAGATGTCCAAAACTCAGAGTTTTTCAGGTGTTTCTCTTCATATATACTGTAATGTTCCCTAGTGCACTTTAACATAATTCTGTTTCAAACATCACTACACTGAAGCGCACTAGAGAATCTTTAGTGCACACCAGGAGGGCCAAAAGGACCAATTAATGCATAATACCTTAGAACTCTTTAGAGCTCACACCCCCATAACTCACATTACTGCTCAGTGTAGACAAGCTTTTGGATACAAAAACACTGGAAATTGTTACTTTCTATGTTAATTAAATAAACACAGCTTTCTATTTTTATTTTTTGTATCAGGGTGTTTTATTTATATTCATCATTTAAAAATGAAAATCAGAAGTGCTATATATACACACACACACAACATACACTCAATAGAATAAGTTTCTGTACTGAGCACGGTATTACCAGAAAGGTTGAGAAAGCATATGTTCAAGAGAAACAAAAATTAGCAGGCTTTAAGGAAAAGTTTATAAGCCATTGTCTAGGTGTTCACAATAAAAAAAAAAATTCAGTGGTGTAATTCATTTTCTATTTCTTGTAGCACCTCAAACAGCAACATGTATAAGGGGCATTCACTTTACTTTTAACTCTCCCCTTTCTACAGGGGCATCCAAAAGAATAATTGTATACAAGTCTAAGTAGTCGTTGGGAATAATTTATATAGCCTGTTTGAAGTATGGTGGTGAAGAGACTTTGTAAATGCAACCTTATATTACCAAGATGTGGCCAACTATCACCTTGACCACTAATATGTTGTGCCCAGCCCTGTCTTTAGACTGTGAGCTCCTTAAGCAAGGGTAGAGAAAGCACTTAGCATGCTGGAAGTGCTCTCAGTGACCGTCCACAACTCTAATTCCAGACATTTTAATATAAAAAACCCACACTTTTAAAGTTTCTTCAACCATACTCTCCATAGAAATCTAAGCAAGACCATTTAAAATATCTTGGCTCTAGCTAAGATGCCTATCACCTTTTTATCTAAGCAACTCATAGGAACAAAACAAAAAAATCAATGCCAAGATGGAACTCCAACAAACTTTTTACTTTGAGCCTTAATGATTACTTAAAAACAAAAAAAACTTTCTACTAGTCCCATTTAGCGAATCATTCTGATATTAATTAATTAATATATTTGACAATACCACAGAAAATCTTTTCTTCCTGGTCTCTCCCTTCTAGGATGTGAACAATTGTCTCCAACCTTTTTTACGCACAAGATCACTTTTTGAATTTAAGTGCAACCCAGGATCCACCCCACCCTTTCCCCGAAGCCCTGCCCTGCTTACTCCATCCTCCCTCCGTCGCTCGCTCTCCCCCACTTTCACCAGGCTGGGGCAGGGGGTTGGGCTGCAAGAGAGGGTGCGGGCTCTGGGCTGGGGGGTTCGGAGTGTGGGAGAGGGCTCTGGGCTGAGCTTGGTGCAGGGGATTGGGGTGCAGGAGGGGGTGAGGGGAGCAAGCTCTGGAAGGGCGTTTGGATGCAGGAGGGGGCTCCGGGCTGGGACAGAGTGTTGGGCTGCAGGAGGGGGTAAGGGGTCTGACTCCAGGAGGGGGCTCAGGGCAGGTGGTTGGGGTGCAGGAGGGGTTCAGGGTGCTAGCTCTGGGAGGGGGCTCAGCGCTGGGGGCTCAGGGTGCAGGAGGAGATATGGGGTGCTGGCTCCGGGAGGGGGCTCAGGGCTGGGGGGCAGAAGGGGGTGCGAGCTCCTGCCGGGCAACACTTACCTCAGGCGGCTCCCGGTTGGCGGCACAGCAGGGCTAATGCAGGCTCCCTGCCTGCCCTGGCCCCACACTGCTCCCAGAAGCGGCTAGCATGCCCCCACACCTGCAGCCCCTGGGGGAAAAGGGTGGCACATGGCTCCGCACGCTACTCCTCTCTGCAGGCACTGCCCCCACAGCTACCATTGGCCGCAGTTCCCCGTTCCTGCCCAATGGGAGCTATGGGGGCGGTGCTTGCAAGCAGGAACAGCGTGCAGAGATCCCTGCCTGCCCTCCCTCCCCCGGGGCCTCAGGGGCATGCTGGTGGTTCCGGGAGCGGCGCAGGACCAGAGTAGGCAGGGAGCCTACCTTAGCCCCACAGCATCACCAGACTTTTAGCGGCCAGAGATCGCAATCGACTGGCAGAGGCTCCAGGATTGACCAATCAATCACAATCAACCAGTTGGTGACCACTGCCTTAGAACAGCTCCATAGACAATGACATCACCACCACCAGCTCACCTTAAAGAGGCCGCCCCTCCATATCAACAATTTAGCCAGTATTCAACATGATGTTAGGCAACCCCACAGGAGAAGAGGGACCAGGGAAGAAAAAAGGTCTGATTTAAACACCACAATGATTTTATCATGAAGAAAACAAAATTATGTATGACAGGTGCTAAAACTATTCAGTTCATCACTATTTTTAAGACTACAGAAGTAACTGCCCCTTATCTGCATTCAAAGACCCACTGTCCCAGTTATGATTTTCAGCACTAGCATTTATGAACTGTGCACTACCTTTATCCACAGAAGGAACCCCTGACATTTACCCAGAAGTCAGAAAAGAGACTTCCATTTTGGCCTCAAAATAAGGTGTGGAACACAATCAAGGTGGTAATAATTCTGTAAGTAGAGACAGAGAGCACACACACAGTAAACTAGACCTAAACAGCCTCACCTCTGTGGCTACACATTTCATGGCAGTACCCAGAAAATAATTCTTCCTTAAAGATTATTTAAATTGTCAGTGTCCCTTACTACTATGAAAGGAAAGCCTCATCTAACATAACACTCCCTTCGTGCTCCACCTCAGTCTGACAGAATTAACATGGAGTTCTAAGAAACAAGAAGTGAAATCCTGGCACCACTGAAGTTAGCAGGAGTTTTGCCATTGAATTCAATGGGTTCAAGATTTTGCAATCTACTGACTTCGCTAGCTCCTAGCAGAAATCTAAAAGACACCAATGAGATTTGCTTTTTAAGACGTGCTTAGCTTTGCTGTGTCCCAGGCCAACAAAGACTTAGATCAAGTTAGGATATAAAAGCCTTTGTTTATAGAGGTTGATTCTAGGAGGAAGGAGTATTATGAAGAGTAAAATTATGACTTTTAATAAAATAGTCTAAAAACTTCAACGTCTTCATAGTCTCCCTCCATTAGCTTAAAAAAAGTTACGAGAACAGTTTTGAGAGACTGACATATAAAGCAAACATCTTAAAGCAAGCACAGCTTCCACTGGAGTTCAGCAAGGATTAAAGTAGAAATGTAAATAAACGCAGAAGTCATGCCTACCACTGTGTTTCAGTGACATTACAGTAACTGGGATAATTTATCAATTTCTCAGCCTCAACATAGAGATAGTAGCATCAATTCTGAGAACTAAAGTACATAATGTCTCCCCTCAAAAAGAAACCGCACTAATACAATGATTAAGAGGTCATTTATGCTTACTGTAGGAGCCATGTTCAAGAGAAATTGTACACCCATTGAAATTACAATAGAGAAGCTTTGTACCAAATCTTCCATGTCTAAAAACTTTGCATTCAAAACAAACAGATGACATTAAAAAAGTGAAGATTTATTCTGAAAAGTGATTACATAAAAAAAGCACGTTAAGATATCTGTTCAGTGGGTATTGTACCTGCTTATTTTAATGACAAAAATTAGCTTTCACTGTTTTACTCTTGATAGCCCCGCAAAGCTAACAGTGATGTAAGAACCAGCGCTGAATTCTGCTCTCTAGTGAACTATCACCATAGCTAAAATTCAAAATTCTGATCAGTTACAGCTATGCTAACCAATTAAAGGAAAAAAGGTTGCACAGGTGTCAGTGACGGCATTATCCGAGTACAATAGGGTGGCCCAGATACCCCTTAGGGCATAATTAGACCTGAAGAAACTTATTACTGATGACAATGCCCGATAAAGAAGCCAGTTTGACTTTCACATCCCAGTCACAGCATGATAGGCTGAGAGTAAAGCCATTTCTATATTAAAACATGTATACCACTGTAACTAAGTAGATTTAGCTACATCAGTCCAAACCCTTAGACAGACTTGAGGCTGTATAAATTGTTCTAAAACCAATTTAGCTTATACCATTTTCTCCTTTTGTATAGTTCTTCCAAAAAGCAACACAATATTTTACAAATAGAAAAATTATAAAACCACAAAACCTAGTAAAAAGGCATTTGGGAAAAAGTGTAGTATCTGAAGCTAATTTTAAACAATTTGGAAATTAACTGGACCTCAAGTTGATATGGTCCCTTTGAGCTTTTATTTTTCCTGCAACAGAGCAAAACCAGAATTAGTAATCACTCAAAGCCACATATAGCTGTAAATGCCAATCAAAAATTAGTAATAGGAGTACAACAGAAAGATCTAGTAGGAAGGTCAGTTACAACTATACAGATGTATATATAAATGTGTACACACACAAGTTCTATGACAATTGAAAAACAAAATAGAACAAGACCACCTACTTAAATGGAAGCAGAATTATGATCTACATCTTTTATATTTGTCACCTGAAGTGCGTTCTCAAAAAAAAAAAAATACAGCATAGTCAGAGTGAGAATATTTCTTCTCTCCCACTTAATATAATAAAAAACTCTCTCACCAACAGAAGTCGGTCCAATAAAGATTGCCTCACCACCTTCTCTTTTATATGATTTCCATGCATGCTAACAGAGACAGCAACTTTAAGTAGATGGTACTGTATACCCCACTTATATGTCTGCCAGGAAATTATACTACTAACAGACAATCTTCTACCTGACCTAAAGCATTTCCATAAAATCCATCCAAAAAAGAGCTGACAGAGGTGCTGGAATGTTTGCAGGCTTATTACAAACAAAACCTGGAAGAATTCACTTGCTGGAGTATAGCTCTGGGGTAAAGATAAATCTGACCCAGATGATTTACATGGTAACTGAGCAAACTGTTTGGCAGTGCCAAAAAAAAAGGGGGGGTGGGGGTGGGGAAAGAGGTGACTTTCTAGAATCATAAAATAATTTGGAAAATCAGCATCAGGATGTTAGAAGGTAAAAACACCAAATGGAAGAACTGCAAGTGTCAAATGCATGGTTGGAAAGGTAAATGGGACATAAAAGACAACGCAATCAAGCGTTTTTAAATAGCTTTGACATTTGATTTATCCTATTCCCCCCACTCCCATCTCAGCACTTAAAGTGGTTCATTTTTGGTTCAAAAATGCAGCAAGCCCTGGAAAGAAATGAGAAAACTAGAACGATAATTTAATCACTTTTTTTAAGGCAGTGAACCTTCAAAAGCAGTAAGATGCCCAGGCAGCCTGGTTGATGCTGAGTTGGCAGCCTTTTAAAAAGCTTCAGAACTCAGCCATCCTGTTTTCCATGATTTTACTTCCATAGTTTTCTGCCATTTTTTGGCCACAATCTGACACTACCTTAATCACAAACCAGATTTAGGGTAGAAATATGGATATTCAGTTGTAAACTCTATAAGAGAAGGCATAAACTAAGGATTAGGTCCATAAATTATGTTTTAACCTCTTCCTCCTGTGCTGGCTCAACCCATGAGCTTTATATTTGGTAAATCATATTAGCTAAACACCACAAATATTCCATAGTTTCTCTGAATAGTTTTATTTTATCTGTGTGTGACCCATTTCTGTTTAATTAGATCAACCAGATTTCCACTGAGAATGCAAGAGTAGCATCATCAACATCCATCCATCTAATCCCTTGGGAACATCTTTCAACTGCCATTGTAAATTCAGTGTCTCTGTAGACAGCCTTGTTGTGTAAAATGCTGTATTTTGATTCAAGTCTCTCTCATGCTCAGTGCAAATTTCAATACACTTATGGTAGCTGGATGAAAATAGAGAATTTTCCAGAGACTTTGACGAAGTATCATTGGGAAGCTACTTTAAAGCCTTTTAAAGACACCAATCAGGTGTTTCATTAATGAAAGTGCTAGAAATTAAAAAAAATTCATTTGCATTCTGTTTTAGAGTTACTAGGTCTTACTTCTTTATAAGGTTTAAGTAAGTATGCTGAACACCCATGTGTCAGAATTTTAGGGTGACTTCACCCACAAAATTGACCTTTTCATTTTATTTTTGTTGTCTGAGTAGATGGAAAAAGGCCAACCAAAAACTGTAGAGAAAAGTATCTTCAGCAAATAGGACACAGTATTCTGCCATTGTTTCCCCACAGAAGAATCAACAGCATTAAACAAGAATGCATTTGCTCCATGTATGTATGCTTGTAGCCATTATTAGATCACTCACATTTTTCCAACCATTTAGTATTAATATCAGTGTTGATTCTTTCAGTTCTTCCTTCAATTTGATTCACTTTTACCACATTTAGATGTGAAACGGAGTTCAAATTTGTCTAGAGTAGTACATGCAGGGCAAGGTGCTTCACTTGCCTCTTTACAATGCTCATTTCATGCTACACTGAAGGTGATTATGTTAGCATAAGATAAGATTGCACTTCATTATCAAATTCAAGTCTCTGTCTTTTAAATGATAATGACCAGTTTGATCTTTGCCATTTATTTGAGAGACAAACAGACTGTTGTTGAACAAAGCTGGATGTCGAAGAGCTGATGGAATGTCCAAATCAGTGGCTTAAATTATTACAGCAGAATAGCAATGCTGACCAAACCATCAAAAGTCTCACTTGCCGGTTGAAGCTCAGTGTTCTGCTCCTCCTGTCCAACAGTGAAATTTTAATTCAGTGGCACATTTGCTCTTTAAGAATCCAGAAAAACTGACTTTCTGCACTTCTTGAGCAGAGATGGTCCAAAAAAAAATTGTCTGACTGATTTCCCAGAGCCTGAAAGCCCTGGCAGCTGCTGAGTAAATTTCAATCAAGCGGTCGGGGTCCAGAGAGCATATTTTGTTTTGGGCCTGGTCTACACTACGATTTTAGTTCGAATTTAGCAGCGTTATACCGAATTAACCTTGTACCCGTCCACACAACGAGGCCATTTAATTCGATTTAAAGTGCTCTTAAAATCGGTTTCTGTACTCCTCTCCGACGAGGGGAGTAGCGCTGAAATCGACATTGCCGGTTCGAATTAGGGTTAGTGTGGACAGAATTCGAAGGTATTGGCCTCCGGGAGGTATCCCACAGTGCACCATTGTGACCGCTCTGGACAGCAATCTAAACTCGGATGCTCTGGGCAGTTGGACAGGAAAAGCCCCGCGAACTTTTGAATTTCATTTCCTGTCTGCCCAGCCTGGTGAGCACAGGTGACCACACAGAGCTGAACAGCACAGGTAGCCATGCAGTCCGAGAACCGCAAACGAGCACCAGCATGGACCACACGCGAGATACTGGATCTGATCGCCATATGGGGAGAGGATTCAGTGCTCGCAGAACTGCGTTCCAAGAGACGGAATGCAAAGATCTTTGACAAGATCTCCAAGGGGATGATGGAGAGAGGCCACAATCGGGACTCCATTCAGTGCCGTATAAAGGTGAAGGAGCTCCGACAGGCCTATCAGAAGACGAAGGAGGCCAACGGACGGTCCGGGGCAGAGCCGCAGACATGCCGCTTTTACGATGAGCTGCATGCAATTCTCGGAGGGGCCGCCACCACTACCCCACCCCTGAGCGTGGACTCCGAGGAGGGGTTAATGTCATCGTTGCATGACGAATCTGCGGACGGGGAAGAGGAGGAGGAGGAGGAGGACGAACTTGTGGAGAGCACACAGCACTCCATTCTCCCCGACAGCCAGGAGCTGTTTCTGACCCTGACCGAAGTGCCCTCCGAACCCTCCCAAGGCGGCATCGCAGACCCCCTGGAAGGGACCTCTGGTGAGTGTACCTTTTCAAATATATCAAACATGGTTTAAAACAAGTATTTGTTTAATGATTAATTTGCCCTGGGGACTTGGGATGCATTCGCGGCCAGTACAGCTACTGGAAAAGTCTGTTAACGTGTCTGGGGATGGAGTTGAAATCCTCCAGGGACATCTCCATGAAACTCTCCTGGAGGTACTCCAAAAGCTTTTCCAGAAGGTTTCTGGGCAGGGCAGCCTTATTCCGTCCTCCATGGTAGGACACTTGACCGCGCCATGCTAGCAGCAAGTAATCCGGTATCATTGCTTGACAAAGCTTGGCAGCGTATGGTCCCGGTGTTTGCTGGCATTCAAGCAACATCCGCTCTTTATCTTGCTGTGTTATCCTCAGGAGAGTGATATCGTTCAGGGTAACCTGTTTGAGATATGGGAATGTAATTAGGGGGACAGAGGTGGCCCCGTTCCTACTGGGCTGTTTGCCTGTAGCTGAAAAGAAATCTTTCCCTGCAGTTAGCCAAGCGGGCGGGGGGGAGGGGGTGGATAATGTCGCTGAGTTTTTCGCGTTTGGCTAGCAGGGGTCTTCCCTGATACCAGCCACGTGGTGGGGGGAGGGGTAACGCGATCATCCCACAGAAGTGGATGGGGGGGCTAGTTTGCGATCTGCATGGATCTTCCATGGTACCAGCCACGTGGTGGGGGGAGGGGGTCATCCCACAGAATTGAATGGGTGGGTGGGGGGTGGTTGTTATGTTATCTGATGCTGCACGGTAACAGGGAAACCGCAGCACGTAAAGGGCTTTGCTTGCTATGGGAAAGGAGGGCGCTGATTTAATGCAGAAGCAGCAGGACAATGGCTTACCATGGCTGCATACAAGCCGAAATCTGTTGCCCGGCCCTGCGTCTGCTGTGATCTCTAACACCAAAGCCGCGGGCACTCAATATAAGATGCAAAAAGCGACCTTGTACATTGCTATGTAATGTGAAAAGTGTTCACCGTGAAAGAGTATAAGCATTGTTCTATAAAATGTATCTTTTTACATACTTCTCTCCTTTTTTTCCCTCCTACTGCAGCTGCAAATTCTTCCATCCTCCCGCCCCCAGCACGAAGGCTCTCCCAGATAAGGAGGCGAAAGAGGCGCACCCGAGACGATATGTTCTCGGAAATAATGCAGTCGACCCGGGATGAGAGAGCTAATTTTAACGATTGGAAGGAGACTGTATTGAAATTCCGTCAAGAGGCCAGTGACCGTGAGGAGAAGAGGGACCAGCGGGAGGACATGAGGGACCAACGGGAGGAGAAAAGGGATGAACGTGAGGAGAGAAGGGACGAACGCGAGGAGAGGAGGGACGCCCGAGAGGAGAAGTGGCGGGATGCAACGCTGGGGCTGCTGCGTGATCAGACAGACATGCTCCGGCGTCTGGTGGAGCTCCAGGAACGGCAGCTGCCGGATTACCGGGTGCCGCTGCAGCCCCTCTATAACCGCCCTCCCCCCTCCCCAAGTCCCGTAGCCTCCTCACCCCGACGTGTAAGAACGCGGGGGGGGAAGCTCCGTGCAACCTGCCAGTCCACCCCATTAGAGAGCCCGAGCAAAAGGCTCTCATTATTTTGAATGTTGTTCCTGCCCTGTTCCTTCACTCCTACCCTCCTCCCAAACCCCACCCGGACTACCTGGTTATTTCTCTCCCTATGTTCATTACCCCCCGTTAATAAAAAGTTCTTGATTTGTAATTTGAAAACGACACTGACTTTATTTTTTTTTAAATAAAACTGGGATCGAAGGGGGAAGGGGGAAGGGTGGGTTGCTTACAGGGAATGAGTGAATCAAGTGGGCGGGTTTTCAACAGGGACAAACAAACATAACTTTCACACAGGAGCCTGGGCAGCACTGAAACTTGTTTTCAGAGCTTCTCTGATGCGCACCGCTTCCTGGTGTGCTCTTCTAATCGCCCTGGTGTCTGGCTGCGCGTAATCAGCGGCCAGGCGGTTTGCCTCAGCCTCCCACCCCGCCATAAAGGTCTCCCCCTTGCTCTCACAGAGATTGTGGAGCACACAGCAAGCTGCAATAGCAATGGGGATGTTGGTTTGGCTGAGGTCCGAGCGAGTCAGTAACGAGCGCCAGCGACCTTTTAAACGTCCAAAGGCACACTCTACCACCATCCTGCACTTGCTCAGCCTGTAGTTGAACCGCTCCTGAGTACTGTCCAGGCTGCCTGTGTATGGCTTCATGAGCCACGGCATTAAGGGGTAGGCTGGGTCCCCAAGGATAACGATGGGCATCTCAACATCCCCAATGGTAATTTTCCGGTCTGGAAAGTAAATCCCTTGTTGCAGCCGTTTAAACAGACTAGTGTTCCTGAAGACGCGGGCGTCATGAACCCTTCCCGGCCATCCCACGTTGATGTTGGTGAAACGTCCCTTGTGATCCACCATTGCTTGCAGCACCATAGAAAAGTACCCCTTGCGGTTTATGTACTGGCTGCCCTGGTGCTCCGGTGCCAAGATCGGGATATGGGTTCCATCTATCGCCCCACCACAGTTAGGGAATCCCATTGCAGCAAAGCCATCCACAATGAGCTGCACATTTCCCAGCGTCACTACCTTTTTTAGCAGCAGCTCAACGATTGCTTTGGCTACTTGCATGACAGCAGCCCCCACGGTAGATTTTCCCACTCCGAACTGATTACCGACTGACCGGTAGCTGTCCGGTGTTGCAAGCTTCCACAGGGCTATCGCCACTCGCTTCTCAACTGTGAGGGCTGCTCTCATCTTGGTGTTCTGGCGCGTCAGGGCAGGGGAAAGCAAGTCACAAAGTTCCAGGAAAGTGCCCTTACGCATGCGAAAGTTTCGCAGCCACTGGGAATCGTCCCACACCTGCAGCACTATGCGGTCCCACCAGTCAGTGCTTGTTTCCCGGGCCCAGAATCGGCGTTCCACAGCGAGAAGCTGCCCCATTGCCAACATGATCTCCAAAGCGCCGGGGCCCGTGGCGCGAGACAATTCTGTGTATGTGTCCATGTCCGCATCAGTCTCGTCGCTGCGCTGCCGTGGCCGCCTCCTCATCGCCTGGCTTTTCTGGTCCTGGTTGAGCATAAACTGCACTATAATGCGCGTGGTGTTTACAATGTTCATGACTGCAAACTTGAGCTGAGCGGGATCCATCCTTGCCGAGGTATGGCGTCCGCTCAGTTCAACAAGGAAAAAAGGCGCGAAATGGTTGTCTGCCGTTGTTTTCACGGAGGGAGGGGGAGGATGTTCCCAGAACCGCCCGCGACAATATTTTTTGTCCCATCAGGCATTGGGATCTCGACCCAGAATTCCAATGGGCGGGGGGGACTGCGGGAACTCTGGGATAGCTATGGGATAGCTACCCACAGTGCAACGCTCTGGAATTCGACGCTAGTCTTTGTACATGGACGCGCACCGCCGAATTAATCCGCTTACTGTGGCCGCGTACAATCGAATGTATACAATCGGTTTCATAAAATCGAATTCCGTAAATTCGGACTAATCCCGTAGTGTAGACGTACCCTTGGAAACACCATGTTCCAGGGGGAAACCCTCTTCCCCACCCCACCCCACCCCAATTTCCACTTCACAGGGCTTAAAAATATTGGATTCATTCTGACTAAAACAAAACCAAATTTCAAAACCACAATTTCCCACAGCTCTGCTCTTGAGATGACAACAAATTTCACCTATCTGGCTGTTTATCAATGTTTACATTTCATTTTAGAATTATCATTTCTTTTGATTACTTCATTCCATTCAGTCATTTGAGGGAAAGGAGCCTCTCTCTGTTTCTCCCCTCCTTGGTGCTGCAGATGTGGAAGATCTATTCTCTACTCTTTCCCCATCTTCCATCTTGGAGCCGCCTCCTCAATGAATAACTCCTGTGCCTGCCTCTGCTGTTCCTTAGAGCTTTCCTAAGGAGCCACAAAATGAAACTCACATTCTGCTGAAGCAGAAAGCACATGCCCAGGAAAACTTTTTTTTTGTGATCAGGACCAAATCTGGATGGGATTTCTCCATAACGGGTGATAAGTCCAGTTGGAATCAATTTGATATTAAGGTATGTAGGTTAATGCTAGAATGATATTAAAAAGAAAAATAAGAAACAACAGGCTGTTAAAGGAGAATAAAAAGAAGTCACAAATGATCCCACCAAGGACTTGTAATGCTTTTCCTTGTCAGGAGTATACACCTTCCTGGTTCATTATCACTTTTGTATGTGGTCATTTAAAATCTGGAAAGAACTGGTGTGAAGCAATGGGGGGGGGGGGGGGGGGGAAGGNTGCCACTTATTTTGCAATATATGCTAGGTGGTGTGTACGTAAAATATTTGGTGTACTGGAACAATACATTGCTTACAATTTAATTACCCCATTTACATTTGAAGCCTGTCAAATCATTTAAAAGTAAACTTGTGAATATTTTCATGAATGAAAGCCCTAAATTCAGTTAATTATGATTCTGCGTGAGAGAGAGAGAGAGAGAGAGAGGTCTATTCAGTCAATCCCCATAATTTTTGCACAAACCATTATTAGTCTGGAAGTTTCTAACAGAGGTACCATATTCATTATTTTCATGTTTTAAAAGTTTCTGTCATTCCATCAGGGAGATGAAACAATACCACATGACCAACCACTTACTACAAATAACAAGGAACTGAACATTTCATGAACAACCCATACACTGAGATTTCTTCCTTGAAATTATTTGCTGAATACTTACAAATAGCTAACACATTCCAAAACATCGAAATTAGTTTGTGAACTTGCTAGACAAAGAAAGGGTTAAATTCATAATTATTACACAATTACTTATAACCAATGCTTTTGTTATAGTCTTTAGTTATATTTGTATAGTAATACACCAATCCCTCTCTCTGAGACAGAAGAATAAAATGCAAGTTGTGTGTCAGGCGTTAACAGTTTTAGCAGCCAGGAGTGCATGTATAAGCCATTTTTGAGTCGCCTCACACAGCTAGGATTAAAACATAAGGAGGCATTTGCGGTGTCATATGCAATGTTCAGCCTCCAGTTTGACAAACAAGCAAGCAGAACTTAGTAATACAGTGCTAAGATGACAAACAATGTACTTAAAGAATGAAAACAACTCTAAAGTTTTCAAACAAAGTTTAACAAGCTGTGACACACACAGCAATATCTAATCTGGGAGCAATTTGTAAAAAAATTGCACTATCATTAATTTATCACCCTACCTTCTGTAAATACTACAAACAGGCCAGCTTGCTGCCAGTTCAAGCTTCACAGCCATGTGAATAGTCCAAGTTCTCTTCCATTATCTATATTAAACAATAACTTGTAGGATAACTCTACAAAGGCTCAAGCATTCAGCATGTCTAAGATCGTGTCTCCCACTAACTGAAATGTAGAGCTCTGAAATACTGGAAGCTCAGCTTCTCACAAGAGGGGAGATTTGAAATTCAGTGAAATATGAAAGAGTGAACAGCTCAAAAAAGAGGGGATTGGTTAGTAATTACACCAGGGGCGGGCAAACTTTTTGGCCTGAGGGCTGCATTGGGTTTCAAAATTGTATGTGCCTCCCCCCCGCCCCCTATCGGACCCCCCCCGACTGCCCCCCGCCACCCCATCCAACCTCCCCTCCTTCCTGACTGCCCCCCTGGGACCCCTACCCCCATTCAACCCCCGTTCCCTGCCCCCTGACTGCCCCGACCCCTATCCACACCCCCTGACCACCACCCCGAACTCCCCTGCCCTCTATCCAACCCCCCCCCGGCTCCCTTACCACGCGGCCTGGAGCACTGGTGGTGCGCCAGGCACGCCGCACAGCTGGAGCCGGGCCATGCCACCGCGCAGCACAGAGCACCGGGTCAGGCCGGGCTCTGCAGCTGCGCTGCCCCAGGAGCTCGCAGCCCGCCGCCCAGAGCATTGCGCTGGCGGTGGAGCAAGCTGAGGCTACGGGGGGAGAGGAACAGCAGGGGAGGGGCCGGGGGCTAGCCTCAGGGGCCGGAGTTTCCCCACCTCTGAATTACACCGACATACAGAGGTGAAAAAAATGCAATCCTGAGGTTCGACTTTTCTCCATAGAAGTCAATACCTGGCTGTGACATTACACACTTAAGCCCTCCTGCAAGATGTTATCTTATAGTTAGCAATCTCAAAAGACAATAAAATACAGAACAATATTTATAATATATTGATGGGGGGGTTGTATTTCACATTTGCAGCTGTACCCAGGAGACAGCACAAAGAGCAAGCTTATTTTAGAATAACATTAAATCTAAGTGATCAGTTGCATTAAGGTGGCTACATATTCTCAGACCAAGATTTTTAAAACAGGAGCCTAAAGTGAAGCTGTTAAAAATCTATATTTAGGCAGCAGATAAATGACCCAATTTTCAAGAGCGACAAGTACCCCACAGCTCCCGTTAACCTCAAGAAGCCTCATTCTTACCTGATGCATTCTCCACAGACCTATATTCTGTCAGTTGAGTGCAAAAAGTTATACATCAACTTTTGAAAATGCAAATATCTGTTAGCTTTCATTACATAAACAGAAACATCCCCGATGAGGGATGCTATTAACTTGGTAGTTTCCAGTTTTCAATAAAATTTTTGTTTATTACTCCAACTTCATTATGTTTCAAACACTAAAACAAAACTATTTTAAAAATGAGACAGCAAAGAGATACACCAAACAAAATTGTAGAATGGAGTCATTTTTCTCTTTAAAAATTCCAAAAGTATTGAAATTATTCACCTATAACTGTCCAGAAAACTAAATCTTTACCACAAGAGTAAGTGATAAATTTGGCTATGATCACCATTTGTCAGCAACAAAGTGACTAAAACCCCACTTTAAGATGCAATGCACATTTAGCTATAGAATTGGTAATGACATCTCCATAATTTAAGATAGATGCATAGTAAGAACATACCAACCTGCCTTACCTGGCTCTTTAAAATATCCTTCATAAACATATATGATATTTTAAACAAAGTTTCTTTGTTTTAAGTAGCAAACTAACATCTGATTACACACACACACTCCAGTAACAAACCAGCTTAATTCAGAGCCCCACAAATTCACTTGTCTAGGCCCCAAGCAAATAACTTACCTTCAAATAAGAGTGTAGAAGAGATACACTGTTTGTTATTTTTGTTTGACCTGTACCAGTTTTCATCCAACGATCACTAAATGTGTTCTACAAAGTGGATAAAACTATTATCTGTATCCTAGATATAAAGAAAAGTTGTACCCTTCAGCAAGTCATATACAATGAGTTAACTGTATAGGTGGGACTAAAATCCAAGCCTCCAGACTCTAGGCAGCACGATCAAGTGGGCATGAAGTTTTAAAGTTTCCAAAGATTGTTTAGATATAGTTTAGATATCTTACCTACAAAAATACTGTGAGTTTTAAACAGACATCTTATTTTAGATCGCATGTTTATTATTCTTTTAAATCAACAGAACACATTAAAATTAAATTAGTTCTCGTAACCACGCGGCTGCTATCATGCCAACAAGGGATTAGAAACACCATTTAACTTATAGGAAAATGCAAATGTAAAACCAAAGCTAATGGTAGGGGCCTCAGGGGCAGTAATAGGATCTCAAACTACTTTTAACTCATTTTTTAAATTGGCTCGATTTCAAGTTGACTGTATCCCTTTTATAATATAGACACTAAGGATGAAACTTAAAAGGGGGACTTAGGCATCAATGACATTCACAAAAAATGATTGCTCTGCTGCTTCCTAACCCTGTAGAAACCTGAAGTCCACACCAGTAAAGCCTCTACGGTGCCTACATTTTGACAGCTGGGCATGTGCAAAGCCAGCTCAGTGATGACACTACCCACCAACTTGGTGCCTAAATCACACCCACCTACGCCCCAGTGGGATTCTCAAACGAGGCATTCCACGCCTATCTTGCCTTGGGGCCCAATTCAGGAGACAAGTTCTGAGCACCCCTAAACCTACACAACAGATGCAAGAAGTGGCAGTCGTGCCACCCCCTCCTTCCCAGTAACCTTTAGCACAATGGTTGGCGTACTCACCAAGAACTTGGGAGACCAGGGTTCAATCCCCACTGTGCCTGACACAGAGCTGGGTCTTTAATTTGGGTCGTCTACCTCCCAGAAGAGTGCCCCAACACTGGACTATGGGGTATTTGGGGGCAGGTCTCAATCTCTCCTGTTGAAGCCACACCATAAATATTTTAAAGAACTGCTAAGAGCAAAATGCACTCAACATTCTCCACAAGAGTAGAAGTTCAGCAATAAAGAACAATAGCTTTTGGAAAACATACTTTAGAGTAAGTTACAGGTAAACTGCCATTTTCAAAAATGGCAAGACTTAAGATTAAAAAAAACATATATAATTTAATTTTACCTTATTAAAATAACAAGAATGACAGCCTCTGAGATCCCAAGAAATGACACACAAACTTTCTGGTTTCTCTGTCAGAGTGAGTTCACAAGCAAAAGGTAGAAAGGGAAAGAGGGTTTTAACCCCAATCTTGCCCAGAGGCCCCCTAATGCAAACACTTATACTCACGAAAGATTCTATTGATTTCAATAGACCCCTGATCTGGCAATAAGTTTCGACACCACTACAGGTGTTCATGTGTCATCTCCTTTGCAAATCTTTGCTTCAGGTACCTGCTATATTACTTGCTCACTCTAGAAAGAAAACAAGGAAAACAGCTGCTCAGATTTCTCAGAACCTTAAGGAAGCAGTTTTTGTAAAGGTGACCTAAAAAATAAAGGGGGAGAGGAGGGGTTATAGCTTTTTTGGTGATTTATAGTCCACACAAAAACTGAAAAAGATTTTCCCACCTCTGCAAAAGTTTTGTTCCCCTTGCTTTCCTTAAAACTTAAAAATATAAGGCATGTCATGTCTAGTCTGACTGGAATTCAGAAGTTCACACAAAAAAGACACAAATCGTTTTAGAGCACACCCTACTGTGAAATAATTTTTTTTTTTTAAATCGACTCATTTGAAAACTCATTTTTCTACTAGAAGAGCCTTTCAATATCACTTACTTTAAAAAAAACTTGTAAGGTATTTCTGATTTCCAGTTTATAATTTTTAAGGGTCTCTAAGCAGTCCTAAGAGTTACACTACCAAGCATGCTCATCATATCTTTCCATTCTTCTCTGTGCACATGCCCATGCCCCCAGCATTTTAGCTTAAACAGAGCTGAAATTGAAAATATCCTCATGTATTGTTCGGGAATAGTAGATGCAATTGAGCTCCCCCACCCCCCCAAACAGCATATCATAGGTGTGTCACCTACATGATGTAAGAAGTGCAACTGATTAACAAAACAGTGAATCTTGTCATACACAAACTGCTGTCAAATGCATGAAAAAAAACTAAAAAGAACAGCTCTCTAATCTCTGCCAGTTATAACAACATTAGGTGTTACAGTACTTATAGCAATAGTAGATACAACATTTTCATATGGGAATGACATTTTCAACTGGATGACGTCTTTTCAATTACAGGACTGCCAACCAAAACAGTTGTCTCCCCTCCCCCACATATATAAACAAATGGAAAGCAGGATAAATGCAGATTTATTTATTTTTTAAACCTAGATTTTAAATTGTTTAGTCCAAAGTATCATTGGACTAAATTTAAAGCTCACAATCACCTAGAAAGATGCTTCCACCCTGAGTTCTGAATCATGTATAGTTAACCTTTTCACAACACCAAAAATGCTTGATTCACAGAAATTATGTTTTAAAGGAAGTGCAGTATTTAAATAATATGAAAATGGAAGATAAAATATTGTGGTGCAGCTAGAGATATTTAAACACTCTTCCATGGCTTGTCATACAATATAGTTGATTTGTAAGCATTATTATTTGTATTACAGTAACACCTACTCATTGTGTTGGGAGCTCTGCAAGTGTAAAATAAGACAGGCCTGTCTCAAACAGCATGACAACATTAACCAAATACAATATGAAGGGTACTGAAAGGTGTTTTCTGGAACAGCAGCAATAGAAACTTCCACTTTCTAATTCCAGCGCTAATGTGACATTTATCAGAGGGGTAGCCGTGTTAGTCTGTATCCACAAAAACAATGAGGAGTCCGGTNTCCGGTGGCACCTTAAAGACTAACAGATTTATTTGGGCATAAGCTTTTGTGGGTTAAAACCCCACTTCTTCAGATGCATGGAGTGAAAGTTACAGATGCAGGCATAAATGTGACATTTGGCACTCTGTCGGGATTCCCCCTTGTAAAGTAATGATACTACTTACCTGCATCGCACTAGGCGATGACTCTAGGCTATAACACTGTGTACATGTAAAGATGATGCAAGTATGTATTATTTTAGCTAAACTACTATCTAGTAAGAAGTTTTTAAAGCTAAAAGATCAAGTATTTCAGATTCATGAAAAATCTGTCTGATTTACCTGCACTCATCAAGTGAGAAATACTGCCAACACATACTATAAAGACATTAAGACAATTCTTCCACATAAGCTACATACTTTTCAGTCTGACTTTATTCCTCGTGGCAGAATATGGCCTCATTTATTCCAAAGGCAATACTCATTTTGCATACTAGGCTAACCTCCCACCACACCCAAACGCACTCTTTCATGATTAAGCAGTCTGGTGCAGAAACTAACAAGTCTTCACATCTATCTGCAGTGAACAAAGAACATTTCAGCATGGACTTCTCTTATTAGGCGTATGCGCAAAGCATGGTGTAACAAGGCCCTAATCGGTTATTTTGGCATTACCACAGTATTTATAGTTTAAGTGCCAAGAGATCATAATAAAAAATAAATAAGTGCACACTGACCTGGTGAGACCATCCAGAAATCACCTTTGCTTTCAGCTTGATTAGCACAAGGGGCTCATCTACACAAATTACATTTTCGTGGGGGAGGGCGGGGGCATTTATTTCTTACACCCACTAATCAATTTAAAAGATACATCAAAATAAGCCACTCCAAACAGAAATAACTGCGCCCCCACAGGGTTTTGCACGGGTTTAACTAAAATCGGTTTTAAAAGATCACAATGCTACTTAAACTGGTGCAACTTTCTTGAACTGACAAGGCCTAAAGTGGCAGCACCCCTGCCTGCGAGAGCCTTAATTCAGCACACAATGCGGGAGCCGAGAGAGAGAGAGAAAAGCAGAGAGAAATCAAAGGGACGCTTGCAGCTCGTGCACTTGTTATTGCCCCTTTGTCGACACACGTGGGGGCCGAAAGGGAGAGAAAAGATCTGCGAGGAGCTGCCGAGCGAGTCAGCCCCAGGCTCACCCCACAGGATCCGGCTCCCACCCACCCCGCACCCCGATGCTGCGCCGCCGCCGCCAGGCGCGGCTGCCTTCGCCCCGGTCGCTGGCGCCCCCGCCCCAAATGCTACCTCAGGTCCCGGGCCGGGGACAATGTCCCGGAGCCGCCTGGGGAGACGAGCCCCGCTCGGGGCCCTGCCGCTGCTGCCCCCGGCCCTGCCGGGAGAGGGAGCCGCGCAGCCCCCGCGGCCTTGGCGCCAACTGCCCCGCGCCGCCTCCACGAGGCTCCCGCCCGCAGGGCCCCGCTCACCTTCTGGCCGCGCCCGCGTCCCCCGGCGTGTGCGGCCGCAGCGGCTCCGGGGCGCTCAGGGCCGCTCCCCGCCGCTCATCGCCCTCCCCGGCCGGGGCGTCTCCGCTGCCGCCGCCGCCTCCCCAGTCCCCGGCCGCGCGCGCGCGCCTAGGCCCCGGCCGCCCCGCTCATGCCGGCCCCGCGGCTCGCTGCTGGCGCTGGCTCTGGCAGGCGGCGGAGGCCGCACACAGGAGCCCTATTGTACCAGGGCCGCCGCGGCGCCAGGCCCCGCCCCTTCCCGGCCCGGCCGGCGCGTCCCGCCGCCGCTGCGCAGAGCGGCCTCCCCGCCCCAGGGCCGCCCCCCGGCGCGCCAGGGCCCCCTCGCCGCCCCTTGCCCGGGACCCAGCCCTTCGGGGGATCGGGTCCTAAACGCCACCCGCGTGCCAGGTAGCGGGGGACGGGGACCCCCTCGGTGCCACCCACCGTCGGCTCCTTGGCTGTGCCACAAGGGCGGAGGCTGCTCGGATCCATCCCCCTCCCCAGCGAGAGCGCACAAGGGCCGCCCTTGAACAACGGAGCAGGTGGCAGGAGGGGAAGCCGAAGCGGAGACGGGAGCTGGCTCAGGCCACACACACCCCCACCCAGCCCGGCAAGAGGCACGATTCGAGCTCGGGACTGCCAGCCTCAGGCCTGCGGAAAGCAGCTGCTGGGCCGTTTTTAACCCTCCTTGGGCACCTTGGCCCTGCGCCGGCACCCACTGAAGCGCATAACATCCCACTCAACTTCATGGGGTTACTCACATGTGGAAGCGTTTGTGGGATCATAGCTTTACTACGTCAGAAAGTGTTTTCTTTTTAAATAGCACTTAGTGCCATCTCAAAGCACTTTAATTCTCAGTACTTGACATGTATGAATTATATTTGCCATCTTTAACAAGTGGTGGCATGCCACTATGGCTGCCCTGTCTGAAAGAAGCATGCCTCAGTAGACCTTTGTGCAAAATACAAAATGGCCTAATTGATAACCAAAACAAAACAGAAAACAAACCCAATTCAAATAAAACTAACCAAAACAAATGAGAATTAGATCGTGCCCTGAACTTCTGCAGACCATCAAAGAGAAGGCTCAGCCACCATGCTGGCACATTTTATCTTTTTTTTTTTTTAAGTATCTCAATCTGATTTCACCTACCTCAATGGATGTAAGGTAAGTGGTGCTTTTCATAAAGCATTTACCTGGGCCCCTGAAACTTCAGGACTTTAAGAATAAGAGTCAGCACTCTGAATTGCACCCAGAAATTAATAGGAAACAAGTTCAGAGAGTTGGTCTGATTTTAAGTACACATTATTAGTTACATTTCCATGTGATAAATTCCAGCTTAGAATAAGACACAATATCTGTCTCAAAGAATTTACACTCTAAGGTACTGATCTTGCAGATAGATATGGGAATAACTTTATGCACATGAGTAAATGGGGCTACTTGTATAGTTACTGATAAAAGTGCAAGATTAGGGCCTAAATTTACAATCTCCAGCACACCATACTTACAAAATAGACAGCTGCATGCTGTACCTGTATCAAAGTATAGATTGGTCTTTTAAGTGACAAAAAAGCAATGGATGGCCACATGTAAAGTCTGGCCAGGGACCAGCTTTGGGTTTTACCTACTTTGACCTATTTCAAATAAAAAGCCCTCATCCATTGCTCTGAGAAACATTACAGTAAAATATGCAATTGAAACAAAGGATGGCAAAAATTGCTATGGGCCACCACTGTTACCTGAGAATCAAAGAGCAGTGATGGCTCCAGTAGGCCATCAGATTGCAAATGTTTTTGGCAAAAGATCAACAAAATACCTTCAATAATAGGTGCAGACTACACCCAAGATAATTCCTTATGCCAAGTATCAGTTATGTCATAGATTTATTTGCCTCCAAACCTAACACATCTATCTTAGGTACTTATATAGCCTCCATCACCCATAGTATGTGAGTACTTTACAATCCTTAATGGATATATCCTCACACCATCCTGTGAGGTAGGGAGGTACTGCTATTCCCATTTCACAGATGGGAGGCTAAGTTCACCCAAGGTCATGCAGGAAGCCTGTAGCCATGTGCTAGGCTAGAACCCTAAATGCTATCAGTGGTTCTCAAACTTTAGCAACCCAAGGACCCCCATTTTGATTTAAATTTTTTCTCGGACCCCTAAGCCCCCCCATTCAGCCCCAGGCCCTGCTTCGACTCCACCCCTTCCCCCAAGCCCTCCCCCACCACTTCCTGGCCCCGCTCCACCCCTGCCCCTCCTCTTCCCATCTCCTCCCCTGAGCATGCCCCATCCCTGCTCCTTCCTCTCCCTCCCAGCGCCTCCTGCACACCACTGAACAGCTGTTCTGCAGCATGCAGGAGGCACTGGGAGGGTGGGGGAGGAGTTGATCAGCAGGGCCAGTGGCCCCTGACATGATTCCACCTCATCCCCACTCCTCCCAGTGCCTCCTGCAGGCTGCTGCACAGCTGTTCCTCGGCGTGCAGGAGATGCTGGGAGGAGTTGATCAGCACGGCCTGCGGACCCCAGTTTGAGAAACACTACACTAGACCATCCTTCCTCTCAGCTAGCCACTAGGAAGATAGTGAAGCTGTATAATATGGGTAGAATAAGAAGGGGATGAAGAGCATAGTGTGATGACTGCACCACAGAAAGTCTCACAATCTTCCACAAGGACTTTATGTACACAATGAACAAGAGGGGTTGCAAAACAGAATCTTTAGTTAACTTTTGCATAGCATAGGATATATTTTTAATAAAAGATTTGATTAGACAGAAACCACATTAAAATGGTGATAACTATGTGGTCATTTTTTTCATGTACCAATGATCACCTCATTCTGTATTCTGTCCATTATTGTATGTTTCCCAGAACAAATGCTAGCATGTTGTGACCGGTTGGATCACAGAAACCCCTTTGGGACTGCCACCTGATGTGCTTAGACTACCTCTGAGCTTGTTTTCCCTGCCACCTTGGGACTTCAGTGCCTTGTCTGGTTTGAGCCAGACACGCTAGCCTGCTACAAACACAGACCCAAGTATGAACCACGTCCCCCAAAACCTGCAGACTTAACTGAAAACAGCTTAAGAAGTGCTCCTGTCTCCAGCACTTAGATACCCAGNGATGTTACCCCCCCCCCCCCCGTATTAATACATACTCTGGGTTAATTAATAAGTAAAAAGTGATTTTATTAAATACAAAAAGTAGGATTTAAGTGGTTCCAAGTAATAACAGACAGAACAAAATAAATTACCAAGCAAAATAAAATAAAACATGCAAGTCTAAGCCTAATACAGTAAAACTAAATGCAGGTAAATCTCACCTTCAGAGATGTTCCAATAAGCTTCTTTGACAGACTAGCCTCCTTCTAGTCTGGGCCCAATCCTTTCCCCGGTACAGTCTTTGTTCCAGCTCAGGTGGTAGGGGATTTCTCATGACTGCAGCCCCCTTTGTTATGTCAAAGCTCAACATACCCCCTTACTTCAAGAGCATTAACGCCAATTCTGAAGAAATTTTTATTCACTGGTAAGAGTTGATGCAGTTGGTGGAACCTTAATGCAGTACCCTTCAAACTGATGAATGAGCATTGACAGGACAGGTATTATCAAAAGTAGGAAAGGTACCCCACTTCCCCATGTTTTCACTGCCCCTGTTATTTACTTTTTTATATCATTGGAATGTTATAGCAGAGAAAAATTACCTGGCAATTAACATCTAATGACTACTGTAGGTTTCTTCTGAGAAGAGGTTGATGCAAAGTAAAATCTTAATGAAAAGTCATGTAAACTACAATCTTTTTTGGCTGAAATTTTAAGTTTTTGTGACATGCAATATTAGCAATGAAGCAAAGAAAGAAGAAGTTACTCACCTTGTGCAGTAACGATGGTTCTTCAAGATGTGTGTCCCTGTGGGTGCTCCACTGTAGGTGTTGGTGCATCCCTGCACTGGAGATAGATTTTTCTCAACAGGGGTAGGGCGCGCACAGGGGTCATCTTGTGTAGACGTTGGCGCCTCCTGTAGCACGCGCATCCCCGACCGTCCTCTCCGTTCCTTCTCCACTGCGGAGCTCAGCTGTGTGAACTCCGAAGTAGAGGGGAGGAGGGTTGGTAGTGGAGCACCCACAGGGACACACATCTCGAAGAACCATCATTACTGCACAAGGTGAGTAACTTCTTCTTTGAATGGTGTCCCTGTGAGTGCTCCATTCTAGGTGCTTGTAGAGCAGTACCCCACCAGGGATGCTAGGGGTTCGGAGTTATGTATAAGTGTGTGATGAGAGCACAGTGAGGCCAACGATAGAGTCTGAGACAAGGCCTTGGGTGATAGGGTAATGCTTTGCAAAAGTGTGCTCTGATGTCCAGGTTGCATCTCTAAAAATGTTTATTAAGGGGACATTATTCAAGAATGCAATCGATGTCGCCATGGCTCGTGTTGAGTGGGATCTGATGCCCATGGGGGGTTCTTTGTTATGCAGGTGGTAGCAAGTTTGAATACAGGAAGAGACCCATTTGGAGAGTCTCTGGGTCGATATTGTAGAGCCCTTGGAGCGCTCTGCTGTAGAGACGAATAGTCTTGGTGACTTGCGAAACTGTTTAATTCTGTCCAAGTAGAAGGCTACAGCCCATCTGACATCCAGCATGTGCAACGTTGCTTCTCGAGAGTCCTTGTATGATATGGTTAATATGAAAGTTTGTAGCCACTTTGGGCACAATTTTGGATGAGGACGTAACATGATTTTGTCTTTGGTAAATACAGTGTACGGCGGTTCAGCCATCAATGCTCCTATTTCTCTGACACGTCTTGCAGACATGATTGCTACTAGGAATGCGACCTTCATTGACATATGTAAGAGCGAACAGGTTGCTAGAGGTTTGAAGGGCGGTCTTGTGGGACATTTGAGCAAAAGATTGAGATCCCATGGTGGTGCAGGTTGGCGTACTTCTAGGCACATGTTCTGTATACCTGCTAGAAAGCATCATGTAATCAGATGAGTGAATATTGAAGCCCCTTCTATCTGTTCGTGGAGGGCCGTGATGGCAGCCAGGTGTACTTTAATAGAACTTACAACTAACCCCATTTTCTTCAGTTCTAATAAGTAGTCTAGGATCATAGATAGAGGCGCTTTGGTCGCATCCAGCTGTTTTTGCTGACACCAAAGAGAGAATCTTCTCCGCTTGTGGCAGTATTTCTAGTGGTGAGGCAATGGCTATTTAGTAATGCCTGTTTCACTTTCTCTGAACAGTTCAGTTCCCCATGTTGGAACCACACAGGAGCCATGCTTTGAGATGGAGCTTTGCTGGGTCTGGATGGAGCGTCAGGCCCTTGTTCTGGGACAGGAGGTCCGTCCGTAAAGGCAGCGGTTGTGGGGCACAGACCACTAGACATGAGAGGTATGGAAACCAAGTCTGTCTGGGCCATGTGGGGACAATGAGGATGATATATGCTTTGTCGAGTTGTATCTTGCGGATGATCCGTGGGATCAGCGGGAAGGCGTACATGAGCAATGTGTTCCACAGGATGAGGAAGGCATCCCCTAACGATCCCAGTGCCAGGCCTGCCCTGGAGCAAAATAGTGGACATTTGTGATTTGTCGCTGAGGCGAAAAGGTCGAGTACCGGGTGACCCATTTTTGGAATATCGTGCAGAGAACACTGTCGTGGATTTCCCACTCATGTTCCTGTGAGAAGTGCCTGCTGAGGTTGTCGGCTGTAGTGTTTTGGCATCCTGGTAGGTATGATGCTGTGATGTTTATATTGTTGCGGATGCACAAGTTCCATAAGTTCATGGCTTCTACGCATAGCGAGTGAGACCTGGCTCCCCCTTGGAGATTGATGTAAAACATGCACGCCACATTGTCAGTGAGAATAGAGATTGAGGTTTCTCGTATGAGTGGGAGGAAGTGTCGGCATGCATTGTGTACCGCACGGAGTTCCAGGAGATTGATATGCAGTCGGGTTTCCATCGCGGACCACTTGTCTTCTCCATTGTGGTGACCCAAGTGGGCGCCCCCACCTATCAGGGAGGCATCTGTTGTAATAGTCACTGATGGGAGGTCTTGTTGAAAGGGAATCCCGGAGCATACATTCCCTGGTTGTGTCCACCATTGTAGAGAGAGGATAACCCTTGGTGGTAGTGTCACGCGTCTGTTGAGAGAGTGTTTGTTGGGTGCATAGACCGTGCTCAACCAGTGCTGTAGACAGCGCATATGGAGTCTGGCATACTTTACTACGAAAATCGTAGCTGCCATATGTCCCAGAATCTGAAGGCATGTCCTCACTGAAGTTTGTGGGCTGATGGTCACCGTGGAAATAAGATTGGTCAATGTAGTGAATCTGTGGTTTGGTAATATTGCCTTGGCTTGTATGGAGTCTAGGTCGGCGCCGATAAACTCCAATTGCTGGGTTGGTTCCAGGGTGGATTTCTTTTCGTTTATCTGTAGATCTAGCCGGTGAAACAGGTCTATTGTGGTATTCAGCATGCCTGCCATTTCTTGTCGGTTGGCACCCTTGAGAAGGCAGTCGTCCAAATAGGCGAAGATTATGACTCCCCTTTGCATCATAAATGTGCTGCTACTACTGTGAGCGTTTTTGAGAATATTCGGGGAGCAGTGGACAGTCCGAAGGGAAGGACCCTGTATTGGTAGTGGTTGGGTCTTACCGTGAACCGCAGGAATGGTCTGTGGGCAGGATGTATTGTAATATGGAAGTATCCATCTTGAAGGTCGAGGGCTGCAAACCAGTCCCCCCTGTCTAGTGCTGGGATTATTGTGACCATTTTGAACCTGTGGTTGCGTACGAACCTGTTGAGTTTTCGGAGATCTAAAGATTGGTCTCCATCCCCCTCCTTTCTTTTCTGTCAGGAAATATTTGGAATAAAACCTCCTCCCTTGGTATTGATGTGGTACTGGTTCTACAGCACCCAGCAGTAGGAGGTGGTCTACTTCCTGTTGCAGAAGGTGCTCGTGAGAGGGGTCCCTGAGGAGGGACGGGGAGGGGAGGAGCGGGAGGAGGATGGTTGTGAAAGGAATGGTGTAGCCAGATTGTATGATCTCCAAAACCCATTGATCTGTGGTTATCGCAGCCCAGGCACGGTAAAATGGGTGTAGGCGGTGACCAAAATTGTGGGATGCAGTATCTGTTGGCGCTAGAAGTGTGGGGAGGTCGTGCATACCCTCGACCAATACTTCAAAATTGTGGCTTAGATGTAGATGGACAGGTGGACGAGGCCTGGTTCTGTGGAGCTCGTCATCTCTGAGCCTGTTGTTTGGGTCTGTTCTGAGCAAAGTATCGTGGTTGTTGACGGTTAAACGAGGTGTCTCATGACCTCTGGTATGGTGTAAAGCGTGGGCGTTTGTCAGGCGGAGGATGTATGCCTAGCGTACGCAGCATCGCTCGGGAGGCCTTCATGGTATGGAGGACGTCTTCTGTTTGAGACGAGAATAGTTTATCCCTATCGAAGGGGAGGTCCTCCACTTTTAGCTGTAGTTCTTTCGGAATTCCCGAAGCTTGCAACCATGATGTTTTTCTCATAACTACAGCTGTTGCGGTTGTTCGGGCAGCTGTGTCCGCTACATCCATTGAGGCTTGCAGCGCTGTGCGGGCTATTAACCGACCCTCATTAATGATGCCTTTAAGTTGAGGATGTTTATGCTCGGGGAGGTGTTCCACAAGCTCTTGTATTTTACTATAGTTAGAGTAGTTGTAATTTGCTAGTAGAGCAGAATAGTTGGCAACTCTAAGCAGAAGGGTGGCTGGCGAGTAAACTTTCCACCCAAAGAGGTCCAGTCTCTTGTGTTCTTTATCTTGTGGTGTGGAGCGGAAATGAGGCTGTTTACTGCGCTGATTGGCAGCGTCTACTACCAGAGAGCAGGCTTGAGGATGTGAAAACAAAAATTCCATGCCTTTGGCTGGAACAAAGTATTTCCTGTCAGCTCATTTGTTGGTGGGTGTTTGCCATATTACCTCCGCAGGCTCTATTATAGCCTCATCCATGGGGAGGGCAATCTTAGTCGATGATGCTGGTTGTACGATTTTTAACAACTTATGTTGTTTCTCCTGCACCTCATATAAGGCAATTTCTTGGCTGTTTGCTACTCTTTTGAAGAGTTCTTGGAACTGTTTCAGATAATCTGGTGCCGTAGGGGTAGACGGCGTCACCGCTTCGTCTGGTGCAGAAGATGAATGTGGGGCAGGTGGTGAATCATCCATGTCTGCCTGTGAGAGTATCTTTTCCTCTTCTATCACTGTCACAGGGGGGTCAGAGGTTTCTCTGTGTGGTAATGATGGATGTACTCAACCTCTTGTGGCTGGGGAAGGGGGACCAGAATAGGGGTTCTGGTATGTGGCCCAAGGACCCCATTGTGGCCATTGCATGGGGTAAGGTGGTAATGGGTAAGGCCAGTGCTGTGCATACCAGGGCTGTGAATGCTCGGAGGGATGATGCTTAGGCTTCATAGTGTTCCATGTAGGTCTCATCTGTGATGGGGAGGAACATTGTGAGGAAAAGCAGTTGTCCTGCACATCTCTTTCCTCTCGACTATGCATGGAGATTGGTGCAGGAGATGAAGGAGGGTACCGTGCCATGTAGCTCGGGGAGTGTTTGGTGCCGAGCAGCAGTGACTGCGGTGCCAAAGAAAGCACTATGTCATCAGGATGCAGGAGTGGCGCAGGTCCTGCCTTAGGGTTGC
Source organism: Platysternon megacephalum (assembly GCA_003942145.1). Classification (NCBI taxonomy): domain Eukaryota; kingdom Metazoa; phylum Chordata; order Testudines; family Platysternidae; genus Platysternon; species Platysternon megacephalum. The sequence goes on along the minus strand of QXTE01000113.1, from coordinate 4,773,297 downwards.
GGTCGACCGTTGGAGCGCTGACCGGTGCCGGATTTGACTTGTTAGCCGGCATCAAGTCTTGGGTTGGTGCCGGTGGCGGCAGCATTGATTACGGTGCCGCTGCCTGTGCCACGCTTGGCACCGGGGTAGTCGGTGCCGTGGAAGAGACTTGACGTCTCAATTCCAGTGCTGCGCGTTGGGGCTCGGCAGAGGTCTGCTGAGGGACGGTGCCGGAGGACGGTGCCTCATAAGTGCTCACTCTGGATGAGTGGAGCACTGAGGGTAAAGACCTCACTGGGGAAGCTCTCTTTTTCTGAGAGACCCTTGCTGGAGAGGTCGAGGCTCGCTTCCTGACAATTTTGGAAGTCAGAGTCTTATCGGAGCTCAGGGATCTCGTTTTATGAGACTCCCTGGAGGACATCTCTTGCAGAGGTTGGAGGGATTTCTCCATCAGAATCATTTTCAAGCGGAGATCGCTATCACGTCTTGCTCTTGTTGTCAAGTTGGTGCAACGTATGCATTTCTGGGAGATATGAATTTCTCCCAGACAGCGGATGCAGGATGTGTGGCCGTCAGAGCGCACACTACAGGAGGCACCAACGGCTGCACGAGACGACCCCTGTGCACGCCCTTCCCCCGACTGAGTACTGCTGCAAAAAATCTCCGATCTCCGGCGCAGGGACACACTGACACCTAGAGTGGAGCACCCACAGGGACACCACTCAAAGAAGAACCTCAAACTTCAAGATGATCTTCTATCTCTAAGCTTGAATCCAGTACCTTTAGTGCCTTCGGTGCAGCTCTCCAAAAGGTGCCAGTGATGTTGGGTGAGGGGACTCAGTTCTGAACAGGATCAATGTGTCTAGACATGCTAAAAAGAGTACTCCCATGTTAATGAAACAGCGTAACTCTTCTCAGAGAGGAACTACTGAAATAAATTTCCCAGTTTCTGTTGTTAAGTTCCTTTAAAATGTTCTCTTTTCTACCCCCGCTGATATTTATAATGGCCTTTTGAGCTGGCCCAAGAGTGCACCAATAATGCTCTGGTAGCAAGTGCATATGCTGACTAGATAAAACTGAGGGACTTTTAAATATTTTATCTGGTAGGGGGAGAGAAGAATTAGCCTTGACCTGGGAATAATGTGTAGAGCCTTTAGTAAGGCTTTTGACACAGTGCGACATGACATTATCATAAGAAAACCAGAGAAATATGGTCTAGATGCAATTACTATAAGGTGGGGCCACAACTAGTTCAAAATACAAACTCAGTAATTACTAGTGCATGATTTGCTGTCATACTGGGAGGACACATCAAGTAGGGTACTGCAGGGATACCTCCAGAGTTTGGCACTATTCAGTATTTTCATTAATGACTTGGACAATGCAGAGGAGAGTATGCTTATAAAATTTGCTGATGACATCAAGCTGGGAGGGTTGCAAGCACTTTGGAAGACAGGATTAGAATTCAAAGTGATCTTAATAAATTGGAGAATTGGTCTGAAATCAACAAGATATGCAATTCAATAAAGACAAGTACAAAGTACTACACTTAGGGAAAAATCAAATGCACAACTAAAAATGGGGAATAACTGACTGGGCAGTAGTACTGCAGAAAATAATCTGGGGGTTATAGTGGATCACAAATGGAATATGAGTCAATCGTATGATGCTGTTGCAAAAAAGGGAAGTGTCATTCTGAGGTATATTAACAAAAGTGTCATATGCAAGACCCGGGAGGTAACTGTTCTGCTCTATGTGGCACTGGTGAAGCCTCAGCTGGAGTAGTGTGTCCAGTTTTGGGCACCACACTTAAAGAAAGATGTGGACAAATTAGAGATGAGCAACAAAAATAATTTTAGAAAACCTGACCTATGAGGAAAGGTTAAAAAAAAACTTGCAAAAAGACAACTGAGGAGGGACCCGATAACAGCCTTCAAATACATAAAATATGTTATAAAGAAGATGGTGATCAGTTGTTCTCCACATCCACCAAGGGAGAAGAGGACACCAAGGACAAGCAGTAATTGTCTTAGTTTGTGGCAAGGTAGATTTATGTTAGATATTAGGAAAAATCTTTAAGGCTCATTAAGCACTGACACAGGTTACTTAGGGAGGCTGTGAACTCCCCATCACTGTAGAACAGGTTAGACAAACACCTGCCAGGGATGTCTAAGTATACTTATTCCTGCCTCAGTGCAGGGGAATGGACTAGATGACCTCTTGAGGTCCCTTCCAGCTCTATATTTCTATGAAATACAGACCTCAAGCCCAGTCTTAAACACCCCTTGCACAGAATTCCCACTTATTTCAATGGTACTTGTGTATAGTGCTTTGCATCAAATTTGACACTCCTTCTGAAAGAAGTTAAATATCTCTCAGTCTTTTATCAAATTGTCTCTTGACTTCTACATCATTATGGTAGTAGAAATCAGATGAGATACTTTTTACAATTTCTTAGGGATAAAACTCTTCGGCCAGCACACAGCAAGTCCCCACTCTGGAATTTACTACCTTTGGTGGACTATCAGACCTTGTGCTCATAGAGCTCCAGGATACAATGCAAAGTCTGATTAGCACTTTTTTTGTTAATCTTTTTGTTAATCCCCCAGGATGAACGTTTAGTCATATGGGACCCAAACAAAATGTGTAATTTAAAGTGTGCACTGGTCTTCCTGTTGCTGCTGACCTCCTAAATTTCACAGTAATTCTTGTAGATTTGGAAAGCCTGCTCAATAATTAGGAGGAGCAAGAATGGCACAGGAGTTTAGTGATAAAGGGAAACGTTTTAAAATATGCATCTGAGACATGCACACTTTATGAAATACGTATTTGTGGCATTCTGGTGTTTCTTAAAAAATTCACATCAATATCACCTGCAAGCTTTACAAAATCCCTTCAAAAACCCATACCAAAAGGTGGACCTTCACCAGTTTAAAGACATACGGTTGTGACTACCATTACAGTGAAGATACATGCATGAAAAAGAAAGCTACATTAATGAAACCTAAGTACTTATAAACATGGAAACATTTAAGACAAGTAAAATACATATCCAAATATTCAGAGCTAGTAGTCTTAAATATCTCAAAGAATAATTTTGTCCCTGTTTATTAGCAAGGGCTACTAAAACATTATTTGTATTATAAGTAGTGAAGTATGAGGATGCCGTTCAGCGTAGGCAGCAGGTATTGTAGGCAGGGGAAGGCTCTGCCTTCCCAAACAGCCTGACATCGCCCTGCCCATGCTCCACCCCCAGGTTCCATCCTGCCTGCTGTTCCCTTTGTGCCAGAGGCTGGGGGCTGCAGTGTGCCCCCGGGGCTGTGCCATGCCACCCGTCCTCCTGGCACTGGGACCACGCCACCTGCCCAGCACTGGGGGCGCTTTGGCCGAGCCACCACTGGCAGTAAGGAGGAACTGAGGAGGGGCTGGGTCAGCAGGGGCATATATTCAGCACCATGAAGACGCCACTCCAGGGGGCTCCACACCCAATCCAACGAGAGCTTCTCAGGGAAAACTTTCCAATGACTGTGCACATGGCCCCCACACACCCTAATTGGAATCAATATGAACAATCACTCGAAGAAGAATATTGAGTATTTGCAAATTGAGCCATAATCTCTTCTCTGGTTGGCAGTTTGAAATGTTCTCTTTTTATAGCCTTGTTGAGGTCTCTGGGATCTAAGCATAGGCGTAGCTGGCTATTACTTTTCTCTATGACAACTAGGGAGCTCATCCATTCTGTTGGCTCCTCAATTTTTTGTGCTACTTGCGTTGCTTCCATCCTTGCAAGCTCAGCCTTGAGTTTATCACGGAGTGCCAATGGCACCTTTCTACATGGATGGATAACTGGAAGGACCTGCATGTTTATCCAGATTGTATGTTCATCCTGCGAGCAACCCAATCCTTGAAACATGTTATGGTATTCCCAAAAGAATGCCACATAGCCAAGTTCAATATGATCTTGTAGTGAGAGCACCCAGATTGAGTTTCTCACATGCAGCCAGGCCTAAAATTGGTGTCACTTCCTTTGGCACTACAATGAAAGGGAGCCTGCTTGTACACAGTGTTTTTATGGTTGATGCTAGCAGTGCACCACCCCTTCACTGCTTTATTTGTTCCAGAATAAACAGTTACTTTTATTTTTGTTGCTCCCAGTTTTGGTCTTATTTATAGTCTCTAAATCTTGTTCAGACAGAACACTAACCTGAGCTCCTGTGTCCAGTTTCAGTGGAATTCCATTCACTCTCATAGGCAGTATCCAGTCCTTCTCATCAAAATAAATCCCAGTACATCTATGAAAAACTCCTCAACCAGATGGTTTTTAACTGAATACACTTGACTTTTCTGCATTTAGGATCTGCAGCATTTTGCAAAATGATTATTTTCCCCACATTTTTGACAGAGTTTCCCAAAGGCAACACAAAGGTTTCCCTAGGCTGTGATCCACACCTTCCACATGACCATCTGTGCCCAACCTTCCCCGTAGAAGCGGTTTTCATAGCAAGTGGTTCCACTCTTTGATTTGATTTGACCTATTCTGGCTCTAGTCTTTTGTACTTAGTACATGGAAAACCCCTTCTGGTGAATTCAGTTCTTTGGCTTGGGCTTTCACAGTTTCTGCTGCCCTACATATTTGGAGAACTTTTTCTAAAGTGAAGTGTTCACAGTGCAGTCTCTCTCTGTCAACACATCGTCTTTACCACCCCCAAATGATTCTGGCTCTGACCAGAGACTGTCAGCTCACCAAAGTCACAGGTTTTACTGAGTTTCCTTAATTCTGTGACATATCGCTTTATGGTGTCTTTTTTTTTTTTTTTTTTTTTTGCAAGCATGTAAAAACATGTATTATGTTTTATTCCTTTTTGGCATGCAATGTTCTTCAAATTTAGTCAGTATTTTACTTAACTTCATGCTTTCACCTTTTTCAAACAAAGTTGTTATAAATATCCAATGCTTCCTCCCAAACAACATGGAAAAAAGATTTCACTTGATCATTTTTCTCCTTTGCCTCTAGGGCTGCTAAACACAATTCAAATCTCGGTCTGAAATTTTTCCAGTTCTCTGCAACATTGTCTGACAATTGCAGACTGGATGGATGGATGTTGCAACACATCTATTTTTGGCTTTTCCTCCCTTCTTAAGCTAGTCAAGCTACTATATTGCTTGCCAAATGCATGCAAAAGCCTCGGTGCCTGGTGCTCCATGTGCTTCTCTGGTGCCTCCCTTTGTGTCTGCTTTCGGTTGCAAACACGAGTTCAAAATGACTGCAGTTTCCTTCTCATTCAGCACTTCTGACACCATGTAACAATCTTGGGGTTCATTAAATAAACCAGTGAATGAGAAAAGAATAAAACTTTAATAAAACAAACTAGAGAGCATCTCTGGTGAGCTACTGCACACAGCCATGTGGTGTTCCCAGTCCCTGTCTCCAGGGCACATCTCCAAATTTCTGTGTTCATAATACTGTCCCTTATGAGGGAGCATCTCTAAATTACAATCTTCTACAAATATCTCTCTACACATATGTTTATACATAAGTAGAGTTTAGATGCTGCTTTTCAAGAGCTACTGCTAGCCTTTAAGTCTCATTTATTAAACAAGCACATTCTTTTGCGAACAGGGGCTGCTAACAGGGAGTTTCGCAAGGGAGTTCTCCAGGTGAAGGAGGAGCTAATACAGCATCTGTGGGGTAAGTGACTGTCTGTAGTGTGTGTTTGTTTGTGATTGGGGGTTACTTGCTGTGTGCTGAGCTTGTGTTTGTCAGTCTGTTTGTTTGTTTGAGGGACCGTGTGCTCTGGCTGGCAGTTGGAGGCAGGTCTGAAAGGTCGAAGCCTCTGGTAATTGGCTGAGCCTTAATCAGTGGGCGGGGCATTCACTCAGGCCAGGGCTTTATAAAGCCGCGCACAAGCGACCAGGGAGCTTTGCGAACAGGGGCTGCTAACAGGGAGTTTCGCAAGGGAGTTTAGAAGGGGAGTGGGAAGGGAGTGGGAGCCCCTCGCCGGCCGTAACCCCTTCCCCGTGGCCCCCCCCTAGAACCTATAAACCGAACCACATTCCAAAACCCCTTCCTGTAAACCACCCTTCCACTAACTAGGAGACAATGCAGGCAGAAGCCCAGCAGCAGAGTGGGGGCTATCCAGTTTATTGCACTGAGTGTTGCATGTATGATTACCTGCCCCGTGGGCGGGTGGCGTATGTGTGCATTCGGTGCAAGGAGCTCCTGGCCCTCAGAGACCATGTACGGGCTTTGGAGGCCAGGGTGGCGGAACTGGAGGAGCTGAGAGAGGCAGAGAGGTATGTTGATGAGGCTTTCCGGGACATTGTAGAATTGTCCCACCTCCGCTCAGACAGCTCCTGTGCTGTTGAGGAGGAAGAACGGCCCAGGGAAGTAGAGCAGTCAATGGGAGCAGAGGGAAACCTTCCCGTAGTTGGGACCCTCCTTCCAGATGGTGCTGGGGTTGCCTCTCGCACTGAGGTTGCCTCTCCGGGGGAGGGAACTCCAGTTTCTAGGAAAAGGCAGGTGTTAGTAATGGGAGATTCGATTATTAGAAATGTAGATAGCTGGGTCTGTGATGACCGGGAGAACCGTATGGTGACTTGCCTGCCTGGTGCGAAGGTTGCGGATCTCTCGAGGCATCTAGATAGACTTATGTGTAGTGCTGGGGAGGAGCCGGTGGTCGTGGTACATGTAGGTACCAATGACATAGGGAAGGGTAGGAGAGATGTCCTGGAAGCCAAATTTAGGCTGCTAGGGAAGAGACTGAAATCCAGGACCTCTATGGTGGCATTTTCAGAAATGCTCCCAGTTCCACGCGCAGGGCCAGGGAGGCAGGCAGAGCTTCAGAGTCTCAATGCGTGGATGAGACGATGGTGTAGAGAGGAGGGGTTCACGTTCATTAGGAACTGGGGAAACTTCTGGGATGGGGGGAGCCTATACAGGAGAGATGGGCTCCACCTAAACCAAAGTGGAACCAGACTGCTGGCACTAAACATTAAAAAGGTTGTAGAGCAGTTTTTAAACTAGGAGATGGGGGAAAGCCGACTGCTGCAGAGGAGCGTGTGGATCGGACACAGACTTCTCTTAGGGGAGAGTCTGATGATAGAGAATCTCCAGGTTATAGTCAGGAGCAGAGGACTGAAAAGTATAATGTAAGGGCCGGATCAGATGATAAACAGTCACATAAAAAAGAATCTGGCACATCAGAAGAAGGCAGGCTAGTAAACAGGGACAAGTTTTTAAAGTGCTTGTACACAAATGCCAGAAGTCTAAATAATAAGATGGGTGAACTAGAGTGCCTTGTGATAAAGGAGGATATAGATATAATAGGCATCACAGAAACCTGGTGGACTGAGAGCAATCAATGGGACACAATCATTCCGGGGTACAAAATATATCGGAAGGACAGAACAGGCCGTGCAGGGGGAGGAGTGGCACTATATGTGAAAGAAAGTGTAGATTCAAATGAAGTAAAAATCTTAAGCGAATCCACATGTTCCATAGAGTCTCTATGGATAGAAATTTCATGCTCTAGTAAAAATATAACATTAGGGATCTATTATCGACCACCTGACCAGGACAGTAATAGTGATGATGAAATGCTAAGGGAAATTAGAGAGGCTATCAAAATTAAGAACCCAATAATAGTGGGGGATTTCAATTATCCCCATATTGACTGGGAACATTTCACTTCAGGACGAAATGCAGAGATAAAATTTCTCGATACTTTAAATGACTGCTTCATGGAGCAGCTGGTACGGGAACCCACAAGGGGAGAGGCAACTCTAGATTTAATCCTGAGTGGAGCGCAGGAGCTGGTCCAAGAGGTAACTATAGCAGGACCGCTTGGAAATAGTGACCATAATACAATAGCATTCAACATCCCTGTGGTGGGAAGAACACCTCAACTGCCCAACACTGTGGCATTTAATTTCAAAAGGGGGAACTATACAAAAATGAGGGGGTTAGTTAGACAAAAGTTAAAAGGTACAGTGACTAAAGTGAAATCCCTGCAAGTTGCATGGGCCCTTTTTAAAGACACCATAATAGAGGCCCAACTTCAATGTATACCCCAAATTAAGAAAAACAGTAAAAGAACTAAAAAAGAGCCACCGTGGCTTAACAACCATGTAAAAGAAGCAGTGAGAGATAAAAAGACTTCCTTTAAAAAGTGGAAGTCAAATCCTAGTGAGGCAAATAGAAAGGAGCACAAACACTGCCAACTTAAGTGCAAGAGTGTAATAAGAAAAGCCAAAGAGGAGTTTGAAGAACGGCTAGCCAAAAACTCCAAAGGTAATAACAAAATGTTTTTTAAGTACATCAGAAGCAGGAAGCCTGCTAAACAACCAGTGGGGCCCCTTGATGATCAAAATACAAAAGGAGCGCTTAAAGATGATAAAGTCATTGCGGAGAAACTAAATGGATTCTTTGCTTCAGTCTTCACGGCTGAGGATGTTAGGGAGATTCCCCAACCTGAGCTGGCTTTTGTAGGTGACAAATCTGAGGAACTGTCACAGATTGAAGTGTCACTAGAGGAGGTTTTGGAATTAATTGATAAACTCAACATTAACAAGTCACCGGGACCAGATGGCATTCACCCAAGAGTTCTGAAAGAACTCAAATGTGAAGTTGCGGAACTATTAACTAAGGTTTGTAACCTGTCCTTTAAATCGGCTTCGGTACCCAATGACTGGAAGTTAGCTAATGTAACGCCAATATTTAAAAAGGGCTCTAGGGGTGATCCCGGCAATTACAGACCGGTAAGTCTAACGTCGGTACCGGGCAAATTAGTTGAAACAATAGTAAAGAATAAAATTGTCAGACACATAGAAAAACATAAACTCTTGAGCAAGAGTCAACATGGTTTCTGTAAAGGGAAATCGTGTCTTACTAATCTATTAGAGTTCTTTGAAGGGGTCAACAAACATGTGGACAAGGGGGATCCGGTGGACATAGTGTACTTAGATTTCCAGAAAGCCTTTGACAAGGTCCCTCACCAAAGGCTCCTACGTAAATTAAGCTGTCATGGGATAAAAGGGAAGGTCCTTTCATGGATTGAGAACTGGTTAAAGGACAGGGAACAAAGGGTAGGAATTAATGGTAAATTCTCAGAATGGAGAGAGGTAACTAGTGGTGTTCCCCAAGGGTCAGTCCTAGGACCAATCCTATTCAATTTATTCATAAATGATCTGGAGAAAGGGGTAAACAGTGAGGTGGCAAAGTTTGCAGATGATACTAAACTACTCAAGATAGTTAAGACCAAAGCAGATTGTGAAGAACTTCAAAAAGATCTCACAAAACTAAGTGATTGGGCAACAAAATGGCAAATGAAATTTAATGTGGATAAATGTAAAGTAATGCACATTGGAAAAAATAACCCCAACTATACATACAACATGATGGGGGCTAATTTAGCTACAACGAGTCAGGAAAAAGATCTTGGCGTCATTGTGGATAGTTCTCTAAAGATGTCCACGCAGTGTGCAGAGGCGGTCAAAAAAGCAAACAGGATGTTAGGAATCATTAAAAAGGGGATAGAGAATAAGACAGAGAATATATTATTGCCCTTATATAAATCCATGGTACGCCCACATCTCGAATACTGTGTACAGATGTGGTCTCCTCACCTCAAAAAGGATATTCTAGCACTAGAAAAGGTTCAGAAAAGGGCAACTAAAATGATTAGGGGTTTAGAGAGGGTCCCATACGAGGAGAGATTAGAGAGGCTGGGACTCTTCGGCTTGGAAAAGAGAAGACTAAGGGGGGACATGATAGAGGTATATAAAATCATGAGTGATGTTGAGAAAGTGGATAAGGAAAAGTTATTTACTTATTCCCATAATACAAGAACTAGGGGTCACCAAATGAAATTAATAGGCAGCAGGTTTAAAACAAATAAAAGGAAGTTCTTCTTCACGCAGCGCACAGTCAACTTGTGGAACTCCTTACCTGAGGAGGTTGTGAAGGCTAGGACTATAACAATGTTTAAAAGGGGACTGGATAAATTCATGGTGGCTAAGTCCATAAATGGCTATTAGCCAGGATGGGTAAGAATGGTGTCCCTAGCCTCTGTTCGTCAGAGGATGGAGATGGATGGCAGGAGAGAGATCACTTGATCATTGCCTGTTAGGTTCACTCCCTCTGGGGCACCTGGCATTGGCCACTGTCGGTAGACAGATACTGGGCTAGATGGACCTTTGGTCTGACCCAGTACGGCCTCTCTTATGTTTGTTTACTAGAAGAACTAGCTCTCAGTTTGTACTACTACAGTTATTAACTCAGATTAATAAAATACTTACACCAGGAAAATAATTTGCTTCTTACATCTGTCCAAAGATGACTATACACAATTTAATAATTCATTGTGTTTCTGCAAGGTTTTTTTTTTTTTTTTTTTTTTTTGGTAAAGTAGGTACAAGCTTGATTGTGCAGGGCCTACACATGCAACTCCAGCACCTGGTTTTTGTTTAATTGAATAGGAAACAAACAGTAAATAGCTCCTATTTACACATTAGTCATGCCATAATGTTTCTGAAAATAATCTAATGGAATAGTCATTCAACTACTAAGAGGCAGAACATTTCTGGGAAAGTTTTGCATGCCTCCAATGCTTTGAGAAGGGAGAAATTATATTACATGACCTGTGCAATAATCCTTCCAAAATACACTCCCATCAGCTTTAGCAATAAGAGAAATCAAGTGTAAAAAAGGCTAGCTCAATTGTTAAATATTACTGAGATAATCTAGATAGCCTTGCAAAAAGCTTAGTATCTGAATTGCTAAAGCTATGTTCCTTTTGCATCACTTCTACAGTTTTAGCCCACGCATGGGTAGATTTCTCCATTTTTGTAAAGGGCATGATTGTATCTCTGCCTTTTCTTATCAATTTAAGATTTTTATACCCTTGCTAATATCACACTTGTGTCCCTCAGGGGGCTGTACTGGGACCATTACTGTTCAACCTATTCATAAATGATCTGGAAAAAGGGGGTAAATGATGAGCTGGCAAAATTGGCAGATGATACAAAACTACTCAAGATAGTGAAGTCACAGACTGCAAAGAATTACAAAGGAATCTCACAAAACTGGATGGGGCTGGGCAACAAAATGGCAGATGAAATTCAATGATGCACATTGGAAAACAATCCCAACTATACATATAAAATGATGGGGTCTAAATTAGCTGTTACCACTCAAGAAACAGATCTTGCAGTCAATGTGGATAGTTCTCTGAAAACGTCTGGTCAATGTGCAGCGGCAGTCAAAAAAGCTAACAATGGTAGGAATCATTAGGAAAGGGATAGATAAGACAGAAAATATATTGCCTCTATATAAACTCAGGGTATGCCCACATCTTGAATACTGCATGCAGATCTGGTCACCCCATCTCAAAAGATATATTGGAACTGGAAAAGGCACAGAAAATGGCTGGGGGTGGGGGGGAGAGAGAGAATGATTGGAGTATGGAACAGTTTCCCTATGTAGGAGAGATTAATAAGATTGGGACTTCTGATCTTGGAAAAGAGACAACTAAGTGGGATATAATAGAGGTCTATAAAATCATGACTGGTGTGGAAAAAGTAAATAAAGAAATGTTATTTACTCCTTCTCATAACACAAGAACTAGGGGTCACCAAATTAAATTAATAGGCTGCAGGTTTAAAACAAACAAAAGGAAGTATTTCTTCACACAACACAGTCAACCTGTGGAACTCTTTGCCAGAGGATGTTGTGAAGGCCAAGACTATAAAAGGGTTCAAAAAAAAATAACACAACACCCCACTCTATACACTCATGGAAGATAAGTCCATCAATGGCTATTAGCCAGGATAGGCAGGGATGCAAAACCATGCTCTGAAGTGTCTCCTAGCCTCTGTTTGCCAGAAGCTGGGAATGGGCAACAGGGGATGGATCACTTGATAATTGCCTCTTCTGTTCATTCCCTCTGAAGCACTTGGCATTGGCCACTGTTGGAAGACCGGATACTGGGCTAGATGGATCATTGGTCTGACCCAGTATGGCCATTCTCATGTTCTTTCCTCAGTAGCAACTCATTTCTATATTTACTACATAAATGGTTGGATAAACAAAAAACTCATCTTTTGAGATGAGCTGATGACTACAAAAACCAGCTCAGTGCTTTCTCCACTAAGTAGTAAGTAATTTGACAGTTTAAAATTCCTCCCTTTAACTACTATATCAGTTAACATTTTAAAAATACAGTTTTAGCTATACTACTGCGTAGAGTATTTTAAATTCTTATGAAATGAACTGTTTATTTTGAACAATGTTTATTGTAAATCACATTTCACAACTACTAGACAAATTACATACAAAAGCTACCAAAATATACAAAAAGCTGCATGAAGCACATACTGTTACACTATACATATAATAACTGAGGTGAGCTTACTTCATTAGGAATAGAAGTGTTACTGCTAACAAATATTAGGAAGGTTTATTAAATAAAGTTCAAAGATTCAGAAATATGCCGTTATCAAGCAGTTATAATTCCATTAGGTATTTAATTACAAAAGAAACAAGAGTGCTATAAAAAGAAAAACCCTTTAATTGCATTTGACAGTTTAGTTCACCACCACTTGTAAAAACAGCATTTTTCTTAAGTTGGGGGAAATTTCCCCAATATTTCAAACCTATATCTGTTTGTCATATGAAAGTTAATGCAGAAATAGTTACTCATTCCTGTAGAGACAATTAAAAACAGAACTTCACCCTGATTAACAAGCAGAATTTGTTACGGGTAAGGGGGGAAAACAACTAAATCCTCATTTACATATAGCACATGGCTTAATTTACTGATCACAAAAGGGTTTAAGAATAGGATGACCAATTGTATTTAGACAGTTTATTACATGAAGACAGGTTTGAAATATATAGCATGCAGGATTCTAAAGCATAGTGAGTGTCAGGACAGAAACAGATCTATTGAGTGTTCAGTATAATTTCCACTCCATTTACTAAAACAAATTTTACCCTCCACCCAAATTTCAGCATGGCAGATGCAGCATACTGGAATGAGAATTTGAATGACCACTTCCAAATAGAAAAACGTACTAATTTCTACTACCAACTAGCACTTAATGCCAGAATAATCTTGTTTTGACCTGTCAAATCAAAACAGAACCCTACCATGTCCATGACAGATTTTTCTGAGCGTCAGCACAGTTTGCAAATTAGTCAGCGAAAGAGATGCTCTTTCTCTAGAGATAGCATTAAAAGTTTCCTTTCCATTTGTGCACCTTCCTTCTATTAAAAAAAAAAAGTGGAGTTAAGAGCATGCATTTATCCAGTGACAGCAAAATGGTAGACTTCAGAACCTACATACACTCTTATTTACATTATGGACCTTGCAAAGGCTGAGAGTAATGCAGACAGACATACCCCTTTCTTTCCTTCACCAATCCCGAAGTATTTCAACCAGCCTCCTTTGGCATTCTGAAGCCACAGCATTGACCGACTATCAAGAGAATCATTTCCTGCTCTATTAGCAAGATGGCTGGAGGATAAACTACCAGACTACATAAAGTCAATGAGATTTTTTTTTTTAGGAAATCACAGCATAGCATTTTACATTAAATGGTACTGGGAAGCTTATGTTTACACCAGCAAGTCACATCTAATCTGAAGAGTTGTGGGTTTGCACTTCATATGATATGAGAGCAGTCAGTTGATAAATCCAGTAAATTTGTGACATAATGAAGCTAAGTTTCTGCTGTCTGAACAGAGGGCCTATGAAACCCTAATCTGAACTCTTGTAAAACCTTGCAGAAGCTCAATCTGCATGTTGAGGATCCAATATTCTCATGTGTATGCATTAAGATTCATTACATTGTAGTGAACGTTCTTATGCTGAAATGATGTATCTAGTAAATGCCACTAGGAATACTATATAGCTCATCTATTAAAAAAAACCTACAAGTCAGACAGCTATAGTAAAAAAAAAAAGTTACATTCCTTTAGTCTCAAATTAATGCTTTCTTGGTCTGTTTCTAGAAGTAACTGACTAATGTTAGTTTTAAAACAGTGTTTGGATGCATGCACCTCTACTGAGTGTGCTCCTCCATCATGATGAAGGATATGGACACAAGGTCTCTAGTGGCTGCAGATAACTGACTGACTGTAAAACTATCTCCATGATTCTAGGCTGTGGTGTGGTCTAAACAATGGCGGTTGTCAAAGACCCATTATGGCAGCTGGGTTGTAAGGAAGCCTCAGGCTTATCTTCTACACTAGCCCAAAAGAGGGATGAGACAGGAGCCACTATGCCACTGCAGACACTCCTAAATGGAGGGCTGGGAGGGTGGGGAAGATGGCACAAAGCATCTGCAGCATAGCTCCCAGGCTCTTTACACTATTTTTAATGTAATTAAAATTAATGTTAGTATAGTACATTAACATTTAAGACTATCTATCTGGTATAGAACACTTGGTGCAATTAATTTTTTTATGAATACAAAGACTGAAGCAGAGTAAAGTCAACTGTGAAAGCATGCTATTTAAAAGAAAACAATTTAAGAAACTTTAGATCAGTTAGCAAATGACATTTTTCCTGATTAAGATAATTTTGCATATGGGAAAGTACTGTGAATTCTACAAGTTACCTTCTCGAACGTACCATTGACACATACCAGCAGTAGTGTGTTTCAGTTAAGAAATTACATTTTTTTTAAAAATACATAAAATGTGGTCTAGCATTGTACCTGCTTTCTAAAAATCCTACAAATTAAAAGATTTGAGGAATGTTCACATCAGAATATAATTAAAATTTCACTATAATCATAAATTACTAGAAAGTGTGTTGTTTCTTAAGTGGTACATAAATATCACATGTACATGTGAAACTACATTGTTCGTTGTAATTCACGTGATGCAGTATTAAATTTACCAATTCCTTTTATAAAATACATATGCAATACAAAGGTCAATCAGAAAAAAAAAAACCTTTGCTACTAATGCAGCATTACACAGTCAAACCAAAGCTATATCCAAGTGGTGAGACAGGCCATGCAGAAGAACATCTTCAAGTCACATTTCACATTCCCATCTGCATGTCAGCGAAGTTGTAGAAGCTGTCTACATCTTGAGAGGCCGATGCTTTGTTCTCCGATACAAAAACCTATATATTTTAAACAAGGAAGTAGTTACTTGTCACTGATATATACAAATGCAAGTCATCTCTGCTCATTCAAGAGCCTTACATTACAGAAATGTTTGTTATATGAATAAATCTCTAGAAATACGAAGGCAGAATTCATTTTTGAAAGGAAATCAAAATAGTTTCAGGACTCAGTATATGGAGCAAAGAAATTCGAGACTTCATTTGTCGAGCAAAACTATCTTTCCCTTATAGAAAATAGCTCCTGTTTAAGCAGTCCATCCTCAAACACAGTTTTAAAATTTTGGACTAGACTGTTTAAAAGTCACTTCAACCATCATCCTGTAGGGGGAAGAAAAGCTATTAGGTACCATCAAACTCACTTAAGGAAGCAGAGCAAGTACTCCACCACTTTCCCATCCCTTCCAAGCCATACAGAACTGAAAAAGGCATTTCTCTCCTCTTCTCCCACATATACCTCCTTGGGTATATTTTCAAAATTTCAGAAGTACTTTCTCAGCAAAAGTGGCTTCCACTTTTTGCCAACATCCAAATTGTTTAATATTTACAATTTTACAAAAAACTCTAATTGTGCAAAGTAGATGTCCTTGAAAATAGTTGAAAAAAATATTGATTTTAGTAAATTAACTAGGCCTGCCTGCATCCATCAGGCAGCCAAGATATATCGAAAACAATGCAATGTAAGTTATCGGGGAAATGGTCTGGCAGTTTATATCTAGCCTTAAAAAGCAAGTTTGTCTTCCAACCCAAAGCTGGATTTTAGAGAGTCTATTTTATGCATCCCAGGAGGAAGTTAAGATGTGACTAAATGACAATGTACAGTGACTGAGTACTTCAGTTAACTGAGTTATCCAAGGTATCAAAGTTAGGCTACGTCCACACTACCCGCCCGGATCGGCGGGTAGCCATCGATATATCGGGGATCGATATATCGCGTCTCGTCTGGACGCGATATATCGATCCCCGAACGCGCTCCCTTCGACTCCGGAACTCCAGTAGGGCGAGCGGAGGTAGCGGAGTCGAAGTAGGAGCCGCGGCCGTCGATCCCGCGCCGCGAGGACGCGAGGTAAGTCGCGGTACTTCGAAGAAAGATACTTCGACTTCAGCTACGCTATTCTTGTAGCTGAAGTCGCGTATCTTAGTTCGATCCCTGCCCCTAGTGTGGACCAGGCCTTAGAGACTGATCGTTCTTGGTGATCATGTAAGCTCAACATCTCAGGATCACCATACCAAAACCTAACATCAAGCTCAACTCCAACTCTCAATCTTAGTTTTGAGATGAGATTGGAGAGAAGGGTGTGTCCCCTTGTATTGGGCCAACCACTACCCTCCTTCATTTTGATATCAGGATAAACACCTCCCCTGTCAGTGCAAAAGGCCTGTTTTGATGATCCACTTTCAGAGTCCAGTGAAACGTGGAGCCCCCTGACACCCAATAAGGAATAATATCTAATAGATCTATTAATGCTTTGGTTGGATATCATGATCCATTTTTGGCCATGAATACAATGGCTCTTTAAGACTGTTTTCCCCCCACACTTGTCCTCACAGGACATCATGGTTTTCAGACAGACTGCAAAAGCTTTGTATCAAGACAAAGGACTGCGGAGCAGTATAACCCCCATCTGTAAAATGGCAATCTTCGACAGAGATTAAGTGACTCTGCAACATCACAAAGAAAGCCTATGGTAGAGCCAGTAACTGAACTGTCCAATACCTTAACAGTTCACATTGGAAGAAGTTAATAATGCACCTATGGCAGAAATTTCAGTCTAAAGTCAGACCACTTACCAGGAGTTTTTGTAAGTGTGAACTGTGGCTGTGCAACTAGTGAATGGCTTCTTCACCCCTACCAACATCCAAAGTGGTGACCAGAGTTGTTTCAGGTGAAGAATCTAGTTAATCACAGTTGTTTACACCCAGTGACCAAATTAAGCATTTCTAACAGCACTCTTCAAATCTAGCAGATAAAATAGCCTGTTTAGAATCCAAGCGTGCTCTCCATGGTATTAGATTGGTGTATGGAGGTGGTGAGTTTTTCCCTGATAGAGTTTCAGTCAGTGGCACATTCTGCATACCCCATAGCAAGAGATGTAAACTGATCCATGCCCCAGCTGGTTGGTGAAGGCCAGCAGAGTGGTGCTAGAACCATTTCTGAAGTGGATAATAGCTCCTTGCAGAAACAAGTCTGAAGTTGGTTATTTCCATAATTAAAGTTATGTTTCCTACTAAAAGTGACATGAAATATTTCATAATATGCATTTGAAACGTTAAATTATGGAAAAAAATCCTTCATTACGCAAATGCTTGTATTATGTAAATGGTCTTTGGACTATGTGCAAACAAAAATATTTCTCAGATAACCCAATGTTCCAGTTACTTATTCAATGCAACAAGCATTTGCACATGGATGAGGGCATGAAGTCTGCCAGGGAAGAGTGCTATGTGTAGAAATCAGCTTTAAGTGAGAAAGCGGGGTGTCATTTCCAATTTAGGACTGGAATTGATGGCACAGACATGCTACTTGAGGATAGTCCAGAGGTTCTCATTTGTACATGTTAAATTAGCTATGTAATCAGAATTTGAACAATACACAGTGTTGGGGAAGGGGACTTTAATACTCTGTCCATGGCCACACCCAACATAATGACATGCCATTCCATATCATTTTTAGAAGTAGACAAAGTATAAAAAAATTCAATTTGATAATGGTAACTGAAACAACTTCAGCCTTTGAATAAGGAACTGTAACCTAGAATAAGGAACTGGGAATAGCCAACCAACTTCAACCTCATTTCCTGAGAAAAGCATGCCAGCATCTCAAAGAAGCAATTTTTAGACCACTGCTCAAGCAACTCTATGCTAAGAAATTCATAAGGCATCTTCCTCTTTGGGTAAAGTCAATAAAGTTGTAGCAAGGCTACATCAGAACTATCTGGATTTCTCTAGTCTCATTGACCTATGTTGGTTTGGTTTTAGGCCTGGCTATGCTATGGTTGATCTCATGACCTATGTTCCCTCTAAGTTGTGCGGCCACCCAAGAATCAATCAAGTGCCGTGCACTTGATTAGCAGAGCCACGCACATCCGGCGATTTGTGTGCAGGTGCCCCTTCCCCTGCTGCTCTGCAGCTGCATTGCTCCTGCCCTCTGCCTTGGAGCCCCTGGCCAGCTGCTCGCGGGACCCTCCTGCTTGCTGTGCAGATTGGAGGGAGGCGCTGATGTCAGGGTATCCCCCTTCCCACCCCCACCCATGTACCCCATCTCTGCGGAGTGGGGATGGGGGAGACAGGACTTAGGAGCAGGATGGAGCTGCTGAGGTCTGAATGAGCCTTCTAGTGAGTGCCACTGTGCTTAAAGAGACAGCCACACGCATACCTCCCAACATGTGTTATTGTTACTTCTTGGTACTTCCTGCAATGCACATATATTCTCTAATTTTATTCTTCTTAACCTTATGTCAACCTAATTGTGTCAGTGTCTACACTACAGATTTCCTCCTGTCCATGTAAGTGCCCTACTACACCGATATAACTACTCCACCTCCACAAGAGGCATCCCTTACATCCAACTTTGGCTGTCTTGTCAATTTCAGGGCAGGAGCCATGAAACTGACAAGAAAACTGGGCAGCTAGAGCCCAGCTGCCCCCGCTCCCAGCTGGGGCAAGAAGCCCCAGCAGCTTCCCCGCTGCTGCTCCTGCCCCTAGGCTGGGAGCTGGGCAGGGGGGCCCGAGAAGCCAGGGCAGCTGAACCCCGCTCCCCAGGGACAGGAAGCCCTGAGTGGCTTCCCCTGGTTCCTGGTGGAGAACGGGGGTTGGGGGCACCCCACCAGGAGCCCAGGAACCTGTGGGGCAGCAGCTGAGAGACCAGGCTCTCAGCTCCCCACACTACCCATCTTAGTTCGGTGGAAGCACTCCTCCTGAGGATGCGCAACACTGACCCAAGGAGGGTAGTGTGGACATGCATATGTAATTACTACAGTGGTTGACTTAGGTTTGCAGTGTAGACATACCCTTAGCTTAATGTATGCCCCAAAGAGGTATAAAAAAAGCTAAGCGAACGGATTAAAGGTTATTGGGATATTATCCAGTTTCTTGCTGCATCATATGATGCATCTCCTTTGAAATGTTCATGTATTAAGAACTTAGACCAACTACAAACACTATCCCAGGGAAAGCGTTATTAGAACAAATGAAGAGGAAGCTATCTGAAAAATGGTAATGTGGTGAGAGAAAAGCTAAACTATGAGGACGTTTAAGGTTATAGGGAAAAACCTTGGTACATCTTTAGATCACCACCATGACTGTCTTACAAATACAGTAGAACCTTGAAAGATATCTACTGATCACTTCAGAAAAAACAGCAGTCTCATCCTACTTCTCAGCCAAGAATTAAGAGCAGATTGCTCCAGCATGGTCTACTTTGTAAGTCCCAGAACACAGCCCTGCCTTACTGTACATTCGGTAAGTTATTTTTGCAACCACAAGTTTTAAATAGAAAGCTTAAGTTCTTCAGAAATTGATGATTTAGCATCCCCTCTTCACTTGGCAGGGAAAGTTTCCTACTTCCCACTGGTGAGTGTACTTTTCTTTGGAGTAAATTAAGCTCTATGTGAGTTTCAAAAAATTAAGACTGATGTTTTCAGGTCTTGCTGGCTGACAAAACCTTAGCAAATGAAAAATAAGGTTTCTAGATCATGAAATATTTTTTAGGCAGATTCTGGTCATAGTAATTATTTCCTCAAGAGAAAACATAGCTCACCTTGGTTCCACTGAAGACATCATTTATAATGCTTCGACATCCTTCTACAGCACCATCTCCATTAAACTCCAAAGCAACAACAGGACCTACAAAGAGAGTTTCACTTCTAATAATGTTTTTTAGATTTCCATCTTAAATGGAACATTAGAGATTTGCCATTTTCTTTATCCCTTTCAGAGCCCTGAGTTTTGTTCACATAAAGCCTCAGAGTTCCTATTGCAACCATCATCCTTCAGGATAAGGATTAGTAATGGAGCTGTGAAAATACAAAAGTTGTCTGAAAAAAAGATACGTACAAAGGAAAACATATCTGCAATTCCATATTTGAAAAACAGCTGCTGTAGAAACAACTGAACAATGCAGATTTCCAGTTGAATTTCTTGAAAAGCAGTTGGTCCTAAAAGGACCAGAAAATGAAGGAAAGTCTTATAGCATGAATAAGAGTCTCAGTACTGACTGATGGACAGCTGTGAGATGGCTCAAAGTTCATTAGGATTGGGACCTAGTCCTTCAGAAATTTGCTATTTAGCTTTTGCTATTCTATGTTTGCAGAAAACAACAAAGCTGTTTGTATGCTAAGCGTTATGAAGACTAAAATCTATGCTTAACTGCTCACTATGGCTGTATTTGATTTCTCCAAAGAATGTATACAATGGGACTACTTCACCACTTACAAATACACCTCTACCTCGATATAACACTGTCCTCGGGAACCAAAAAAATCTTACCACGTTATATCGAACTTGCTTTGATCCACCGGAGTGCACAGCCCCCCCCCCCCCCCCCCCCCCCCAAGAGCACTGCTTTACCGCGTTATATCCAAATTAGTGTTATATCGGGGTAGAGGTGTATAAACGCTAACTTTGAAGCTAGTGGTCTTCAACAGCATTTTCTTCAGTTTTAAATCCTTTAATGGTAGCGAATCATGGCTAATGACAAACTAGGATTCTATTTTGGTCTGCCATGCCACGTTCTAGCTTCTTTCTTTTTGAATTACAGATTTAATACAACACACCTTTGTGGTTTGCCAGCAGCAGGGACTGAACATGCAAGATCTGGATCTAAAAAGCATGGATTTATTTCCTAAGCTAAGAGAACGAGGTCTGTTAGATGTTTAGGTTGCCATAGCCTTAGACCCATGTGGTCTTGTCACTAGAAGGCAGCCACACTGGGTTAGATCCCCTTTGGAGCACTGCCTGGAGGGATCAGGAAGGAATTCACCACTTCATTCGGGGCCTGATCCAAAGGCTACTGAAGAAAATAGAAAGACCTCCCATTGATTTCAGTGAGCTATAGATTGTACTGCTCCTGCGGCTCAAGCTATTTCCCCCCCTTCTTTTGAAGGATTATCTACAGCCAGAGGGAATACACTAACTAAGATGNGGGGGGGGGTGGGGGGGGGGGGGGGGGGGGGGGGGGGGGAAGAGAGAAGAGACCTTTTAAGTGATATTTTAAGAAGCCTTACCTTTTTCAAGCGAAGGGATGAAGTCAGATGCACTCTGCTGGAACACTCTTTGAGCATCCTCTGCTTTCATTGAAACTTCCTTAGTCTGAACCAACAAAAAGCCTTTGCCAGTCATCTGTTAATAAACAAGGGTACCCATGTTAAAAACAGCTGTTAATATCATTGATATATAGTGAGGACAGATGTTTGGCTTTTCTGAAAGCAGAAGTCCAAATAAATTACATGGGAGTATAACACAGTTTTCCCCTCTGAATATTAAACCATAAGACAACCTTCTCAATTTATTCTCTTCTTCCCTAACTTACAAAGGGAAAGCACTTTCTTCACCACACTTGAAGATTGGATGAATGGAATGAACAGAAAACAATTTTATTCATTTCTTTTCTTCCATCCATCCATCCAATCTTTGCTTCTGTTCTATTCCCCTACCTGAAACTAAAAGTTTTTTCTAGTAGTTTCAAATTAAAAATGTACATGTGCTGAGCATCTACAAATGCTACTGAAGCTAACTGCCCGACTTGCAAAGGTGTTTAACACCATTAGCTTTTCTTTAGCTGCGACGGACACCAAACGTGGATCAGGCTCCTCTCTAACCCACAACTGCAGCATTTGGCTTTTATCTACTAGTCAAGATTTTTTTTTTTTTTAAGCCATCCACAAGTTTATGGTTTTAGTTCTAAAAAGGAAAAACTCTGTACAGAGAAGCTATGTAAAGATATTGTATCCACACTTTCAAGAAAGCTTCCAACTGGACTCTTACCCAAGTAAAAATAAATTACTTGTGCATGTAAAATGTCACTCTAAAAGTAACTTTTGGTGCTCCCATATATCCATCAAGTTCGACAGGTATCAGAATAAGATTGAACAATCTCAGTTCATGTTGTGATGGCAGTTATGGGTACATCAAATACCCAAATCAATGCAAGAAAATGCATCATGAAAAACAAGTTTGGGGGTAATAGTTTCACATTTTTTCAACACACCAAAACTAGATACAGCAAAGTGTTTTTGTAGACATCCAGAAACAAGCCAGTTTGAACTTCAGTATCTTCACTTCAATAAGCTATGAGAATTTGCAATTTATTCCAAAAGATATGAAATTGGAAAGTCAAGAAGCTGAAAATAGAAAAAGGTGTCTTACCTCATCAATTAACTTTCTAGCATTTGCAGTTGTGTAGTCTCCAGCGAAGAAAACTGCCAGACATGATTCTTCACTGCGCTTCTGCCTCCCACCCCGGGTTATTGGAATTATGCTCTTCATGGTATCTGTAGAAATTCTGATTGCTTTTAGTTCCTCAGATGTAGGTAAGGGGACATAATCCTGAACTATGGCATCTTCAGGTAGAAGACTCCAATTGTTTTCTCCTGACACTGGTGTAAAGTCATGGATGTTGCTCCATGTGTTATTGAAGATACTCAGTCCAGCATCTTTGAATTGTAAAGCCAGCTCTGGATAGTAGTACTGGAAACAGCCAAATTTCATACCTGTGGATGACTCAATAATGGGTTGGGTGGCACAGCACAAGAATACTTCCAACTTTCTGCAGTCCCGGGTGCGAAATTGTTGGCACGCCACTACGCATTTACAATCTTTGCAGTCACGGAAAAACACACTGCCTTTTACGGGTCCTAGAAAGATTCGGCAGCTTGTACAATCATCAATAGTGATTGTAGCAGAATGGTCAAAAATGTAGATATTACAGTTCTCACAGTCCTGAATGACAAATTGTTGCCCTGCAACTTTTCCAGGTAAACGACCCACAGTTTCGTCCTTAAGTCCAGAAAACGTGTAGTCTTTGGGATCGACCTAGAAAAAAAAAAAAAAAACTATAGTTTTTAAAAAGTGACAAAAGCAATACCTGGTATTAAGAACAAGCAGAGAAACCGGAACAAACTAAATTCAATCAGAGACTGAGGGTCATGGAACTGGCCAGGACACCCATCTTCAGAAGAGACTTTTGTCTGGGATTTTGTCAAGGTGATGGGAGGCAGGAGGATGGTCTGCCAGTGCCTTCATTAAAAGATCTGGATTCAATTCCTGACTCTACCACAGATTTCCTATATGATCTTGGGGAAAACATGTTTCAGTGCCTCAGATGGCAATCTTTTCCTTCTCCCTCCCTTTCTCTGCCTGGTCTATGGATCGTCCTACAAAGAGCGCACAATCCCTTTGCCAATGTTTTTATACAGTAGTTTGCACACTGTACAATGTACCCTAGGTGCTGCTGAAATAGAAATCTATCATAAATACTGGTCAGAATACCCACATCTCATGGGTCTTTGTGCTTTTCAGCTTGTCTTTTCTTCCACCACCTCTCTGCCTGATCCCTGGCAAGGAAGCTTTGGGCAATATTTTGATCAGCATATGTTGCATTTGTTTAAAAGTTATCCCTCTCTAGCCTGCAACGTCACAAGGCAGGAAACTGTTACTCTATAGCTAATAGAAAATCTGCATTTTTTTTTAAATTGAGACTGTGGACAAACATTGGCTGGGCTGGCACAAAGTCAGCTTTATAGCCTGTCTCCTGACATTACTCTCTCTTGTTCAGGAGGGCCACCTTTTTAAAAAAAAAAAAAAAGTTCATTAAAACAGGACTCTTCATCCAATTAAGAGAATGACTAATTGTCAGCCAATTACAATTTATGGTTTGGAAGTGAACTTAACAGAGAGAAACAAATGCTATACTGCAAGATAACTGAGGTTACAGTTTTTGCTACATAAGAGTAAAGAAAGTTTAAGTGTTACAGCAGCTTCCATTCTGCCCTCGTGTGTATGTGTTAAAATGGCATCTTACAGTACTTGATCACTTAACACTTGAAAGTGTATGATATTCTTACATGAGAGGTCACTTCAAAAGCCTGGCATTCAACTCCATACTATATCCAGTGTCAGCCTGATAGCCTTGGAGCATTTGCCAAGCTGTTAGTAATTCTAAAAGCTAGTAGAAGAGCAACTTCTATATAGTCAGATTTAGGAGTATTATATGTCCTATTTTTCAAAAAGAATAACCTCCCTCTATGCAATTTTAGAAGGTTACACAGACAATGCGGAGAAAATGGTATAGACACGAGTGAGCAGAGATCCAGAAATGCCTCTTGCCAGAATATCCTTCCTCACTCTGGAAATCCTAGAAGAGGAGATTTATCCCAAATAGATGTTGAAACTGAAAAAAGACTTCAGTAAGGAAGTTTTCTTTTCAAGAAAAATGTTATTCATTTTTTACATGGTAGATAGCTAGAGAGAAAATTAGTCTGATGGAGTGCTACATGCAGCCACTGAGGAATGTTCTTTCTAAAGTTTTGTTCCCTTTTCCTCCTAAACTCAGGCTGGCCAGTCTCCTTAAACTGTGCTGGAAGACCTTAAGAAAGACAGCCCCATAACAAGGAGATGAGCTTAGCTTTCAGACTACTGCAAACTCTTTGGGGCATAGACAGTTTTCTATGTCTGTACAGTGCCTAGAATAATGGGGCCCAAACCCAGCTGAACTCTAGACATTACCACATCATACAAGTTTAATAAGTATTAGGAAAACACTTTCATCAGTAAAGAAAGAACAATTATGATTACAGAGACTAAATTTCAGGACTCTCCCCCCAAATGCACACCACTCCAGACTACACCACAACTGGAAGCCAAGAAGAGAAAAGCAGGGGAATACTATTCCAGAGACTTTCAAGAAAGGGGCGGTACAAAGCCAGGGGGACTCCATGAACTACACTTTGTGCTGCTGTTTCCAAGCCTTTCTTACAGTTGTTTTGGGCAGGAATGGTACAAATGTTATTGTGATTTGAACTTAAGTG
This sequence comes from Platysternon megacephalum, assembly GCA_003942145.1. Lineage (NCBI taxonomy): Eukaryota > Metazoa > Chordata > Testudines > Platysternidae > Platysternon > Platysternon megacephalum. The sequence continues at coordinate 4,748,159 of QXTE01000113.1, read as the reverse complement.
GACTAGAGAGCAGTGGCAGGTCTCACAGAATGCATTCAGAGAACCTGAAGTAAAAAAAAAAAAAACCACCACATTTGCTCATATTTATTGCAAGCATTTAATAGAAGACTTCAAGGGAATAATTTGGGTAGTCTTGGGATAAACTGTTACTGCTACAATGGAGTGTGGAAACAAAAGGATAAGATCTCTCCAAGAAAGGGGAAGATGGAAGTTTAAGGAAGTTATGACTTCCACTGTTCAGCATGAATATATGCTTGTCTTTTTTCTTTAAATATATAAAGATTTCAAAATAATGCAGCTTCAGAAATCTTTAGGAAGTCATGTAGACATACCATATTTCAATAAAATTAGTTTTCTAGTTTTACACAGGTTTTTAAGAAAAAAAAAAGTGTCTCATTCGATAAAGTTTAATCTAATTTGTAGTTCAATCTCAAGTGACAGTGACTTAGTGGAAACAAGTGTTCCTGAATCACTTCCTCATAATCAAGCGCCCTTCCATATGTGTTAAGACTGAATGAACAGTCAGCTTGTAACTTCCTGAATTGAGTGCTCAATAGTGCTTAACATTTCACATGCCAGAGAGAGAGAGAGCGCATTGTTAAATGCAAAAGAAGCATTGTTGCAACACAAATTAACTTCCTTGATTTTATTGTGTCACAACATGAAGTTTGTCAATTTCCTTTATAGGAAAGTTGCAAAGCAAAAAATGAAGACCAAATTAACTGAAACTAGGGTGGAAGAGGCAAGTTGCACAGAAGTGCTTTTAAACTTCCCCAAAATGTTAATTTTCCTCAGAAAATTCCCTTGGTGCTTTCTGATTCACTGAAGACAGTCTGGAGTGCAACAGCACTAGTAATGTCAAATGTATGCATGCTGAGAACTGAGGCCCCCATCTACACTTGCAAGTTTCTGCGCAGTAAAATAGCTTTCTGCGCTGTACCTCCAGAGGTGTACACACTGCCAAGCCACTTAGTGCGCAGAAACTGCACAGTTGTAGTGCTCTAAAAAAATAAAAATAAAAAACCACCCCGACAAGAGGCGTAGCGCTTTCTGCGCCGGGGCTACAGCATTGCGGTGCCAGTGTAGACACCATGGTGATTACAATGCTGCGATTGGCCTCCGGGAGGTGTCCCACAATGCCTGTTCTCACCTCTCTGGTCATCAGTTTGAACTCTACTGCGCTGCCCTCAGGTGACCAACCGTCATCCCCACCCTATACATTCCTTTGCAAATTTGAAAGTCCCCTTCCTGTTTGCTCAGTGTTGCATGCAGTGGTCTCAGTGCATCTTTCCAGGTGGCCATGCCTGCTCCACGCACCAGGCTATCCCCCACTTGGAGCATTGCCGAGCTGCTGAACCTCATCAGCATTTGGGGAGAGGAGGCTGTGCAGTCCCAGCTGCGCTCCAGCTATAGGAATTATGATACCTACAGACAGATTTCACGATGCATGATAGAAAGGGGCCATGACCAGGACACATTGCAGTGCAGGGTAAAAGTGAAGGAGCTACGGAATGCCTACCACAAAGCGCGGGAGGCAAACCACCACTCCAGTGCTGCACCCACGAGCTGCCAGTTCTACAAAGAGCTGGACACGATACTCGGTGGCAACCCAAACCTCTACTGCGAAGGCCCCTGTGTACTTTCAACTGGCATGCGAGCCAACAAAGTGGACTAAGCCAGGAGGAGGAAATCTTGGACGAAGAGGGGGAAGGGGACCCAGAGGCAGAGGATGACTCGGAAGCCAGAGATGCATGCAGTCAGGAGCTCTTTTCTACCCCGGAGGAGCCTAGCCAGTCACAGCAATCGGATCTTGGCAAAGCGTAAACAGGAGAGGAGGCCCCTGGTAAGTGGATCTGATTTTGGGAATTGCTGAAGCGAGTTGTTGGGGGCAGGAGGGTTGGAGAAAGCAGCCTTGTCTCCCACCACATGCCTAGTCTGAGCGGCAGAACAGGCTATTGATACACTCCCTCACTTCACGGGAATCTCCTTCAGATCTCCAGGAAACGCTCGTGGAGATACTGGGCAATCCACTGCCACAGGTTCCTCAGCAGTGCTGCTTTGTTTCTTGCCCCATTAANGGGGGGGGGGGGGGGGGGGGGGGGGGGGGGGGGGGGGAAGCATTGCTGCACACAGGCAAGCCACATAGGGGCCAGGGCAGAAGCCGCAGGCCTGGAGAAGACCCTCCCCCTTGATTCCCTGCTCACCCTCAACAGTGAGGTATCTTCCATAATGATCACCTCCTGTGCAAAGTGTGGGGACAGGAATGATTATCAGGCCCCCCCTACAGTGCTGGCTCTACCCAAGAGCCACATGCCCAGTGTACAGCAGGGTCCAGGAAGAGTGATTTACCCTGCCCCTGGGGCTACTCACCATTTTGGGGGTCTTGTGCGCTTGCCTGGGGTCAGACAGCTAGTGACTGGTGTGAGTACTGGCTGCGTTTTAAAGCACTGAATCAGTGTTCTCTGTGTTGCAAACAATACTGCTTCTGTAAAATGTTGTGTTTAAACTTCACAGAGATAAAGAGGGAGGCTGGGCTCCCAAGGTTATTAGCGGCAGAAAGGCTGCGCAGAATTAGAAAGTGGCCAAGGAGAACTAAGGAGTACTTTCTCCGTGAGGTTATGATGCACTCTGCTGCCAAGAAACAGGAATTGAAGGAGTGGCGGGACAGCAAGAGGAGGGACCGAAAGGAGAATGCGGCACACCAGAAAGAAGCCACGAAGCAGCTCTTCAACGTTATGGAGCGCCAAGTGGACATGCTCCAGGCGATACTAGCTTTTCAAACCGAGCAGCTCCGTGCACGCCCTCCCCTGCAGCCGCTGTCGCAACACTCTTTTCCATGCACCCCCCACACACACCGCCAACATACTGTTATCAACCTCCTGGCTCCACTCTCTATCTGCAGCATTCCACTCCTCCCTCCTCACAGTCCAGCCATGTGGACTCCCACTACCCACTGCACTCAATACCCATCCCTCTGCAGTTTGGCCCTGCTGAAGTATAGCACTAGGTGCATTGTACTCCAAAGGAGAAGGTTGGGTATGATCCTTGGACATACACAAATCTGTAGCTGTCCTAGGACCCCTCCTCTTCTGGAGACCTTCCCTTATCCCCCTCCCCGCGGATGTATTTTTGTCATTTGACACTCTCCTCCGGTGGTTGTTTTTTAATAAAAGAATTGTGTTGGTTTGAAAGCAATCTTTATTCTATTAAGTGAAAGCAAAAAGAGCACTGCAAAGCAACATACAATTATGTAAAGGCCCCTTCTTGCATCATGCGCACCAGTCACCTCCTAGCATTACAAGCACTGCAATCCCAAGCATAACAACAAATATCAGTGGCTTTCAGCTTCAAATTGTTGCCTCAAGGCATCCCTGATCCATATGGCCCTGTGCTGTGCCCCTCTAATAGCCCTGGTCTCTGGATGTTCAAACTCAGCCTCCATGCACCGAGCCTCTGTGGTCCAGCCCTAAGTGAAGCTTTCACCTTTCCCTTCACAAATATTATGGAGTGTACAGCACACAACTATAAGCATAGGAATATGGTCAGCGGCCAGGTCCAGCTTCCCATACAAGCATTGCCAGCGGGCTTTTAAACAGCCAAATGTACACTCATTCTGCACTTGACAGCAGCAAGGAGTGGTTCAACAACAGGCTGAGCAAGTTGTCCCGTGTATGGCTTCATAAGCCATGACATTAAGGGGTAGGCGGGGTCTCCTAGGATCACAATAGGCATTTTGACTTCCCCTATGGTGATCTTCCGGTCCAGGAAGAAAGTCCCCACTTGCAGCTTCCTGAACAAGCCAGTGTTCCGAAAGATGCATGCGTTATGAACCTTTCCAGACCAGCCTGCATTAATGTCTGTGAAATGCCCACAGTGATCCACAAGCGCCTGGAGAATCATTGAGAAATACCCCTTGCGATTAATGTACTGTGGCTAGGTGGTCTGGTGCCAGAATTGAATGTGCGTGCCATCTATCACCCCTCCGCAGTTAGGGAAGCCCATTTGTGCAAAGCCATCCACATCGCCCAGAATCACAGTCTTTCGGAGCAGGATGCGATTAATGGCCCTGCACACTTCCAGCAACATGACTAACAGTCGACTTTCCCACTCCGAACTGGTTAGCAACTGATCAGTAGCAGTCTGGAGTAGCCAGCTTCCACAGTGCAATTGCCATGTGCTTCTCCAGCTACAGGGCAGCTCTCATTCTCGTGTCCTTGCGACTTTCCTCATCTGAAAGTTCTGCAGCCACTGCTAATCATCCCAGACATGCATCACAATGTGATCCCATCACTCAATGCTTGTTTCCCGAGCCCAAAAGCGGCATTCCACTGTGGTCAGCACCTCCGTGAATGACAAGCAATCTCGTGTCGTAGCTACTACATGTGGCAAGATCAATGTCGCACTCCTCTTGCCTTTGTAGTTTAAGGAATAATTCCACTGCCACTCGTGACGTGTTGGTCAGAGTGAGCAGCATACTAATCAGGAGTTCGGGATCCATTCCTGCAGCCTGAAAGAGGCAGGGTGTGCAGTACACAAACTGTTGAAAGATGTCACCAAATGCAGACAGAAGCACAGGGATTGCTGGAATGCGAAGCAATGCATCACGGGGCATTGGGACTGGACCCAGGATGTCCCGCGACCCCCTCTGCCTTCCCACAAGTCTTAGTAGCAAAAGAGAAAAGTGCTCTGTAGGAAAGCTGCTCAGAGCGCACCACTCCGAATAGCACTGCAAGTGCCACAAGTGTGAACACATTATTGTGCAGGCATCTGTCAGTGTAAACACACAACAGCGGTTTTCCTTCTGCACTTTCTGACAGGTGCTGTAACTGCCGGCACTGTAACTTTGCCACTGTAGACATGCCCTAAATCTTGTATGTGTTTTGTGGGAAGGAAGGGGGCAGGGTGCTAAAATATTGGTAGAGAGACACTGTCCACTTGAGGTTTATTTCAATTGACTTCCAAAATTCAGTTTCTGCTACAGTACTTTTTTTTTTTTTATTAAAAGATCCTAATTTTTAAAAACTAGGAAGAGTTAACAGCACCCCTGTTGTTCATAGGGTCTTTTCAGTAAAAGAACCTGATAGCCAGGAAATACAGGGGAAACACTGGGTTTCTGTACAGGAAATACTGTCAAATGCAAGAGGCAAATGAAAGCAAAATCTTTTCCCCTGTTAAAAATGACTACAACAGAAAAGTTAGGTGTTACTTGTAATTCCATGAAGTCAGTCATTTTCAGAATAAAGTTTAGGTCAGTGTTCCTTTAAGAACTTCTGCGCTGAAAGCAGCTACTGTTGAGATAGTCAGTACAGAAGTTCATACATAATTCAGTTTCTTTACAGCTCTCTATTCAGACAGTAGGGCAAACAGGATTTAACTTAGAAGTGAGCCTTAGTGATTTAAGCACACAGCTCCCATAACAAATTGGTATTAAGTGGTTAAATCCACCTTCGTTACAGTTTATCCCTAGTTGCTTAACTAGTTCAGTTTGATAGCCTGCTGTTTGCTACATTACGAAAGAAAGACAAGCCTACAACCAATGGATTCCTCAAAGAAATCACTGCGTCCACATGCAGTTATCTTTACTCAGAAAGATTCTTTACCTAACCATGTATGCTAGAAATTCCATAGCAAGAGTTTCTACACCCCTGGGAGAAGTACGTGTCAGAATTCAGTTATCAAGCAAGGTTGTGGCTGAGCAATTCTCATCTATGTTACCCATCAGTGTCTAGACAGGATATTTGAAAAGCTGTGCTATGTTCCCCCCCCCACCCTCCTTCACCGTTACTGAGAAGCCCTTTAGCTTTAACAATATTTGAAGCTGTTTTTACAGTTTGGTAAAAATCCTAACATTGACAGGGTTTACAGAAAAAAAAGAGTGAAAAATTAGTAAGTACAAAAGCAAAAAAGCCAGGGCCTCAACATTTCAAAATAGTAAGTGTTCCCAGGATGACCAAGGATTTGAACAGCTACCTGAAGTTTCCTAAAACAGCTTGTGCCAGCGTGCCTATTCTTCGCCTGTCCCATCAAACTAGCAAGTCTTACAACTCAGCCCATCATGATGCATCACTGTGGACTAGTAACCACTGCAATTCTCAATGGATCATAGCTGGCTCCTGTTTACCCAGGATGCCAGAATTTAATGGGCTTCCTACCCCAAACTACTGACATTAAATGGTGTCTTTGAACTAGGCTATTATAAAGTAAGAACAGGTGCCCAAATATGAGGGTGAAAGCTAAAGCCACAAAGCAGCCTGGTAGAACTCCACAGTTCTTAATGTTTAAAGTGTAGCAGACAGCAATATTAGAAGTAAGGGAGGTTTGTTTTTTGAAAAGCTCTTGCTTTTCAAGAGTATCTACTAGACTTCCGCAGAACACTCAAGCATCTCAGCAATCCAGAAGTTGGGATGTCAACCGAGAAGATCCGATCTCCAGTGGATACTGTGATGTTGTGCAGTCTATATGATTTTGTAAAAACATGATAAGTGAATATAATGTAATTGGAATAGTTTTATAAAAACATGATGAGTATAATGTAACTGGAATATGCTTCATGCAAAAGGTCTCTTGTAAGGTATCATTACAAAGCTTATAATCTACTGAGTGTGATCATCCTATTTGTATAAATGTACCACTCTGGTATCTGAAACTAGAAATATGAAATATAACTCTAAGGGCCTATTGTAATTATGTAAAGTGTGGGCCATTAATGGTGGTTTGGAATCTTGATGACTCCCATTAACTAGGACCATTGTCTTCAGCTGGCTAAAGAAGGAGCCTCTCCACCCCCCCCAGGGTACTTGAAGGAAACTGGAACAAAGGACAGTAACTACGGGGGGTGAGAGTAACTGCTGGACCCAGGCTAAAAGAAGATTAGCCTGTAAAAGGGAACATTTTGGAACTGGTGAGGATCTTATCTGTATTTAGTGCAATTAGACATAGATTTGCGCATTTTATTTTGCTGGGTAACTTACTTTGTTCTGTCTGTTACTACTTGGAACCACTTAAATCCTACTTTCTGTATTTAATAAAATCACTTTTCACTTATTAACTCAGAGTATGTATTAATACCTGGGGGAGCAAACAACTGTGCATATCTCTCTATCAGTGTTATAGAGGGCGAACAATTTATGAGTTTACCCTGTATAAGCTTTATACAGGGTAAAACGGATTTATTTGGGTTTAGACCCCATTGGGAGTTGGGCATCTGAGTGCTAAAGACAAGCACACTTCTGTGAGCTGTTTTCAGGTAAACCTGCAGCTTTGGGGCAGGTAATTCAGACCCTGGGTCTGTGTTGGAGCAGACGGGTGTGTCTGGCTTCAGCAAGACAGGGTGCTG
>QXTE01000113.1:4646459-4740040 GCA_003942145.1 Platysternon megacephalum | reverse complement strand
CCCCCCAGCCCCCCCCCCCCCCACCACATCCAACCCTCCTCTCCTTCCTGACTGCCCCCCCGGGACCCCTGCTCCACCCCCCCACCCCGCTCCCTGACACCCCCGGAATCCCCACCCCTGACTGCCCCCCACCAGCCCATCCAACCCCTCTTCTCCTTCCTGACTGTCCCCCCCAGAACCCCCATTCAACCCCCCTGTTCCCTGCCCTCTGACCACCCCCACCCCTATCCACACCCCTGGCCCCTGACCACCCCCAAACTCCCCTGCCCTCTATCCAAGCCCCCCGCCCCCTTGCCGCGCTGCCTGGAGCACCAGTGGCTGACGGCGCTACAGCCGCGCTGCCCGGCTGAAGCCAGCCACACACCACGCAGCACAGAGCACTGGGTCAGGCCGGGCTCTGCAGCTGCACCCCAGGAGCTCGCAGCCCCGCTGCCCAGAGCATTGTGCCTGCAGCACAGTGAGCTGAGGCTGCGGGGGAGGGACCGGGGGCTAGCCTCCCGGGCCAGGAGCTATGGGGCCGGGCAGGAGGGTCCCATGGGCCGGATGTGGCCCGCGGGCCATAGTGTGCCCACCTCTGCCCTAGAGCCTCAGCTGACTATCCCTGCAGGCCCTGGGAGAAAGCTATTGTTGACAGTCTCATGTAAACACTACTCAGAGGTTAAGCATCTGATACCAAAAAGACTCTGGGACAGGAAACCCAGTTTTTAAGTGCCAACTCAGTAGTCCCCAGCAGACCAGGTGACTCTGGTGCCACCCATAAGAACAGCAATCAACAGTGCCAGGTTCTCAGCACCAGACTCAATCTAGATAGCTCTGGGGACTATCAGCCACTTATGCCTGACAGGCTCCCAGCATGCAATTTTCCTGATCCTGCAGTGCTAAATTCTTAGCATTGGACTGCTAAGCCCAGAGTTGATAGTTCCACAAAATCAAGGGAGCTGGCACTTCAGCACCTGAGTGAGCCAGTGTTTGCAAGTCAGGGAACTTGGTGACCGTCACGATGGGGATAACACCACTTTACTAAGTGACATTTCAGAGATTGTCAGCTGGGTTCAGTGCTGTTGACTATCCGCAAACCCAAGGACCTGGGTATTTGTGTCTATTAGTAGTGAGCCACTTTGACAAATGGTTTACCCGAGTTATTGGTGCTATAGCTTTGGCAGCTAGCTATGTTGACTCAGATGGATCCTATGATCCCATTGTCACTTGAGTACAAAACCTCACACTAGTGAAGTCACTGATGCTGGATCTTTGACACTGGGGGAAACTAGAGACATCTGTGCATCAAGCCACTTCGAGCAAGTGGCCCACGACAGTCAGTTGTGCTGGATCCTCAGCACCAGATTGTCAACAGAGACAGGCCTGGAGACCGAATGCCACTTCACTTAGACCGCTTCAAGCAAGTGCTTACAATAGTCAAAGGTATTAAAATCCTGGTACCCAGACAAAGATGACCCGGACTGGTATGGGGACATTAATACTCAATATAGTGTGCTGCAGACCACTTTAATGACAAATGCTAGGCACTGGACTCTGTTGATCCAGATGAATGCAGGGACCTTGGTACCACTTAGAGATCACTGAACCACTACCGGTTCACTAAAGTCAACAGTGCCAGAACTCTGGCATCAGATTAGGTAGACCTGGAGGGATCCAGTGATCTTTGTGCTGTGTGAGTGCTGAAACTGCAGCAATGGGCTCAGTCAGTTGGTTAAGACCAGGAACATGGATGCCCTTTAACATGAGACACAAACTACAATTTCTCTCTTTAAAAAAAAAAAACATTTAGGTATGTCTTTGTGACGGTACCTCCCATAAGGCTTTGTGGGAATATGACATAACTGGAATATGTTTTGTGCTGTCTGTGCCAGGTACATATCTCTGTAAAGGTTATGGTCTACTATATCTATTCATCCCTTTTGTACACATATATCATTTTGTACTTGAGGTTAAGAATATGGATTGTATACTTGCCTGATCTCTAGGTAAGGTTTGTGAGGCATTTGGTCAGCCTCTTTAGGAAGGAATTCACTAGGTTAAGTACCCGATCGGGGAACAATGCATCTTGGAATGCTCCAATCCACATAAGAAGTCTTCTTGGAGACATGCAAGATACCATGTGGGTAATGGCTGCTACCTGCAAGTCCTGTGTCATGCATGGGCATGTGACCTGCCCATGTGATTCCGAATCTCCCTTCTGTGACTGGATTCTACAGAGGGTGAGGAGGGGGTCTCCACCCACAAGAGACAGTCTATTTAAACCCGTGGGAGACCCCTCCATTTTGTCTTCAGCTGGCTAAAGAAGAAGCCTCTCCACCCCCCCAGGGTACTTGAAGGAAAGGACAGTAACTACAGGGGGTGTGAGTGATTGCTGGACCCAGGCTAAAAGAAGATTAGCCTGTAAAAGGGAACATTTTGGAACTGGTGAGGATCTTATCTATATTTAGTGTAATTAGACATAGATTTGCGTATTTTATTTTATTTTGCTGGGTAACTTACTTTGTTCTGTCTGTTACTACTTGGAATCACTTAAATCCTACTATCTGTATTTAATAAAATCACTTTCTACTTATTAATTAACTCAGAGTATGTATTAATACCTGGGGGAGCAAACAGCTGTGCATATCTCTCTATCAGTGTTATAGAGGGCGAACGATTTATGAGTTTACCCTGTATAAGCTTTATACAGGGTAAAACGGATTTATTTGGGTTTAGACCCCATTGGGAATTGGACATCTGAGTGCTAAGGGCAAGCAGACTTCTGTGAGCTGTTCTCAGGTAAACCCGCAGCTTTGGGACAGGTTATTCAGACCCTGAGTCTGTGCTGGAGCAGATGGGTGTGTCTGGCTTCAGCAAGACAGGGTACTGAAACCACTGAGCTGGCAGGGAGAACAGAAACAGAAGTAGTCTTTGCACATCAGCTGGCAGCTCCCAAGGTGGTTTCTGTGATTCAACCCGTCACAGTCTTATACTTAACTAAAAGTTAAGTCCTTACCACCATAAAGGATGTAGTAATTTTGGCTCTGATCAGAATGTGTTTTCACATCTACCACAAGGTATTTAAAGTATGGTTTGATATAATGTAATATTAAGTATTGAGACACTAACAATCCCTCCATAATACATTAGTTATCCTGCAACATACACAATTTACAAGAAAAAAAAGACTTATGTTGTTGGAATCTTGATAAAAGCAAACTGGTTGAATACAGCACTACACAATGCAAAAACTTTTAACAGTTATGTCAACATGCTGTTTCCACCTAACCATTATACAATTATGTTCTTGTATCATCTTCTCACCCCACCAAGTTCCAGTACCATCTCCTGCCCAAAGCAACAACCTGCTATATTTCAGAAGTAGTCAATCATCCTCTAATACAAAACATGACAGTTTAAGACAAATATAAAACCCAGCATCTCTGTAGTTAATGTACCACACTACATGTTTTAGTGACCGCATTGTAGGCATACCAAAAAGTATCTACATGCAATAGCTTGACTCAGGACCATCAAATCTCTCCTCTTCATCTGAAGCTAATACAGACTTTTAAAGGGTCACTGAAATTTAGCACCCTTTTTGAGTATTAATTGTTATAAGCAAAACCTAAGATTCTTTATAACTGAAATATGAGAAAACATTTTTGGTTTTTCTAGTTTGTTTTCTGTGTGGCCTTCTCACCAAGTGAGAAAATAAATACATCTTTAAGCATTAGGAAAGCATGGATGTAAAACTACAAATGTTAGCAGGATGATCCAGAAAAAAGGGTAGTACCGTCAGTTTGGTTTTTTGTTTTTTTCAAACTGACTAGATTTCTGTCTGACAATGTCCCCCAAGTTTCTGTACAGAGCCAATGGACAAGAAATTGCTACACAGAAACAATATTTGGAAACATTAAGATGACTAAGGATTTAGAACTGAAGTGCAATCTGTTTTACTGTGCGGTCATTACTGCAATGCTGATTATGAAAAAAAAAAGAATCTGACAGTGTGGCTATTGACTTTAGCTTAGCCCTACACTAAGAAAAATATCAGATGATCTCATTTTTAAGATCTGAAAACATTACACTAAACAAAACTTACAGTGACGGGGGGGGGGAATCAACTTTCAATTTTCACACTTCAGTCACTGTGGCTAGATTCTTTATCTACAGCACTCTGTCTAGAATGCAATAAAGATGGCTTCTTTTACAGTATTTGAGACTTGTGAAGTCAAAACAGAAAGCTCTATTCAACTCTTAGTTCACAGGAAAGCAACTAAAGTCTAAGCAGAAAGATTCAGGTACACATGCATAGATATTTTCTACATAAAGTTTCCAATAATTTTTTCTTTAAAATAACTGGCAACTCCTATAGTTGACAGACAGCATTATGCACAATAAAAGTGGTCTTACTGACCTGACAGACTGAAGTTAGAAATAGTATCCAGTAAATGTGAACTTCCCCACCCAAAGCAGTGTGTTAACAACCCACACTATTAAAAGTGACCAAAATTGAATGCCAGAAGACACCTAGTGAAACTATTTATAAAGCTGAGGTTTTGGGGGTTTTGTTACTATGTATTTCCATGTGTGTTTTTGCACAAAATAGAAAGACCTAGGTATCTTGTAAATGTTCTGCTTTACTCTGACTGTATGAAGAACTGCTGTCAAATGCAGAGTTTTCATATTTGTTTGGTCCTTTCACACAGCAATGAGGGAAAGGACAACATTAAAGACAGCATAATATGGCAGGAAACCTAGGGACAGTATCTAAAGCTACTTTTTAAAAAAAGGAGCTTAAGTTTTGAGTTTGGGCCCCTTTAAAAGTTTGTCAATTCCACTTCATGCATGTTGGTGCACTAAAAGCCAAATTCTCTGTTTTAAAGTTAACTATTTTTTCCCATAGTCATTTACTACTATTTCTCAACTTCAATACAACACAAAAACAGTAGCATTGAGTACATTGGGCAGCCAACACAAAAAGAAAGAGGAAAGGGTGATCAATGTTTGAAACAGTTTTTATATATCTTTTCTTGAGACATTCAAAAATTAAATATTTAACCCTGCTGTTTTCAGTATGGTCCTCTGAACTCAAAAGCCAGGAATTATTAAATATGTTGTTTGGAAAGAGGAAGCCTTTGCACAACTGGCTACAGACACTATGTGCAACAACTTAATATTTAAGTACGAGATTCTCTTTCATACATAGAATTGTTTACACCTTTGTATAATCTATTAGGAAAATTAACCCCAAATGTAGTCTACTCTAATGTCGGAGACACTGACTGCTCCTAATGTGTTGTTAATACGTTCACCTCCTGCAAAAGAAGCTCACCTAAACACTAAGGGGGGTGGGGAGGAGAGAAAAATGACCAGTTTTCTCCTAATGACTTGTTTTGACTTTCCTCCTTCCTCTGGGTTAGGAAGTAACTGTAGCAATCATTTTATATTAAACTTATCCCTGTAGCTGGATATGACAGGTTCACAAAACATAGTTTACTAATTTAACCGCTTTAACTTTAAATGAAATTAGTGTTTGGGTGGCTTCTGTAATAACCATTATGAGAACCACCATTCCGACTATGTTTAAAAAAACAGTAACTGATAACATTAACACTGTGGCAAGGGAGTAACAGCTATACAAGTAACATGGTCTGCCTCCTCCCTTTGCAAGCACTATTAGCCAAGTTGTGCCGTAAGTATTCCCTAGGTCTAGGAAATCAAAGTATCAAGTCTGACATGAAGCAGCCTCCTTTGTCCTTACCCTACAATCTTTGTACATACTTAACCCCATATCTTAGCTTAATCCACTAGAGAGCTTTAGGTGTCACACCAGGGCATCTAACCATGTTTAAATAAGAATACAAGCCTGCACAAATAGTTTATACCCTTTCTCCCTTTATGGCTTGTAAATGTGGTCTCAGTTTGGGTTTCACACACAAACTGAATTTCTAGTCTGCTCTATTTTTTCCAGAAAGGCTATGGAGAATTGGAGAAGTACCAAGTACCAAGGAAGTGAAACATGAAGCAGCGAGTGAAAAGAAGGATTTTTATTCAAATTTTATTCAAATTCTTTTTTGTTTAGAGACCTTTGTGACGGGTTCGATCACAGAAACCCCCTTGGGAACTGCCAACTGATGTGCCAAGACTACTTCTGCCCCTGCTTTCCCTGCCATCTTGGGACTCCAGCACCATGTCTTGTTGAGCCAGACACACCAGTCTGCTCCAACACAGACCCAGGGTCTGAACCACGTGCTCCAAAGCTGCAGACTTAACTGAAAGCAACTTAAGAAGTGTTCCTGTCTTTTAACACTCAGATGCCCAACTCCCAATGGGGTCCAAACCCCAAATAAATCCGTTTTACCTTGTATAAAGCTTATACAGGGTAAACTCATAAGTTGTTCGCCCTCTATAACACTAATAGAGAGAGATGCACAGCTGTTTGCCCCCCCCCCCCCAAATAAATACACACTGTGGGTTAAATAAGTAAAAAGTGATTTTATTAAATACAGAAAGTAGGATTACCCACTTGCCAGCACACAGGTATACAGGAAGACTTACAAGTAAAACAGAGCCATCTACAGACAATTGTCCAGGTTAATGGGAGCTATCAAGATTCCAAACCACCATTAATTGCCCACACTTTACAAAATTATGATAGGCCCTCAGTTATATTTCATATTTCTAGTTTCAGATACAAGAATGATACATTCATACAAATAGGATGAACACACTCAGTAGATTATAAATTTTGTAATACCTTACAAGAGACCTTTTGCATGAAGCATATTCCAGTTACATTATATTCACACTCATTAGCATATTTTCATAAAATCATAGAGTGCAACATCACAACCTCTCTCTCAATGGCCTCTCAACCAGTTGGAGGAGAATCCTTAGCAAAGATCCTGCCACTTTATGAGCCGAACTCCTCTCAGCCTCAGAAGAAGTGTCAGTATAAAATACTGCCTAAGAGGCTACAACATGCAAGTTTTAAAAAAGCCTTCCACACATCCTTGACACATCATAATAGCTAGGGCCTGATGAAGTTTAGCTATGCATGGGTAAAGAGGCATTTAAGTCAAGAAGGCTGTTTGGTTCTGTAGCTACTGTTGAATTTTATTTGTTTTTCTAACTTGTGTCTGGCGTGCCCCAGGACATCCACCCCCTTTTAATTATGGTTAGAAAGCCAAGGAATGAATAGAAATAAAGGTACAAACTCAGTTCTGCCCTGTCTGCCACTACTTCGCATGTAGCTCACAGTCACCATCTAACTTTGCTCCTTTTTTGGCACTATCAATGAAACAGGAGAGAGAAAAAGCAGCCTCATTCATTCTACATGGATTTTTTTTTTACATGGATTACACTTGACATTGAAGGCTGGCAGAATGTGGCTGCCCAACTAGTAAGCAGTGCCTTGCAAGGCAGGGTAGTTTTCCCCAGTTGCCTGTTAAATTCCACCCTAAAACAAATGGGTTGGTTTTAAACTTTTAATTTATAAACCCTTAATGGCATATAATGGGCTGGGACATTGCTACACAAGACTGAATCTTTCCATAAGTGACACCACCTAATTTGCGATTAGTAAAGATACTCAACCGACAAAGCTTCCTGTTTCTATGGGCTGCTGGCAGGGCATTCTCCATGGAAGGTCCTCAGCTCTGAAATTCATTTCTCACCCTTTGGTGAAATGCTAGAGGATCAGGTCTTCTAGCATTCAAGGTATGCTACCACTGCGTGGCAAGTATAAAAACAAGAAACGGAACTGAAAGATAGAATTTAGCACTATCTGCCCAGGATGGGAAAAGCGCCCCCCGGAGACTGCACAAAGAATTTTTTATATATATATATATTTTAAAATCTATCAACACTACTGCACAGGGTGTTTGTTAGCTGTAGCCAGAGGGGGCAGTTTGGAGGATTGGGAGGCCCGGGGTGGTTATAATTTAGCTTTCTAGGGTGCCCGGGGGTCAGCAGCGGCACCTCCACCAAATCTAAAACAAAACGCAACCCACCCGAGGGGAAAGAAAAGATGGGGGGGGGGGGGAAATAGCTATGGCAGAGCCCCACGGGAGCGACGCCTGAGCCGCCGCCACGCCAGGGTGCGGGAGATGGGGGTAGCCGGGAGGAGAACAGCTCGCCAGGCTGGGGGGCTGCGGCTCAGGCTCTGCCAAAGGGGGCGGAGGGGGCCCCGTTCTGGGGGCTGCTGCAGGGAAGAGGGGGCGGGGCGGTACCTTGGCTCGCTGGTCCCAACTGTACTGCGGCGGCGGCTTCTCCTCGTCCGCGGCCGGGGGGTCCTGGCCCGCCCCACCCTGCGCGTCCCCCTTCGCCTCTTTCCGCCTCTTGGAGAAGAAGCAGCCCATGGCCCCGCCGCGCGCCCGCCTGGAGGCGCCTCCCGACACCCAGGCACCCCGCGCGCCCGCCCGCACCGACGCAGCCACCCCGCCCTGGCCTCTCCCCGCGCGCCGCTGCTTCCGACTTCTCCCACACCCGTCTCCCTTGGATACCGCGACCCCGCCCCCTCCACCTGCACCCAATGGCGGCTCGGCTCCGCTAATCAGCCTCGCCTACCGCGAGAGCGCCGAGCTCGAGACGCTTTTAAAGAGACAGGCGCAGTGTTTTGCCTGGCCCCGCCTCCTCCCCTGCCCCTGCTGGGGGAAAGAGGGAAGCAAAAAAAAATAAACAAATTCCCTCCCTCTTCTTCCGTGCCCGCCCCCGCCTGTTTCTTTACTTCCCATCTGGCAGCTTTAAAGTTAATTAAAAAATTACTACAAGTTTGGCCCAGGTTATAACAACAACAAATAGCAGCAGCCCCTGGGGGATGTGCCACTGCCCTGTCGGTCAAAATAAATCCTGATTTTTTTTCTTTTTGGAATTGTTAATTCTGGAATTTCATAGAAATTTCAACATTAAAAACATGTCACCCAGCTTTAGGAGCCAGGGTTAAAAGACTCAGCCAACCACCAGGCATCTGCAGCCACAGCAAAACGCCTGACCGAACCAGGTTGAAAATGGGGCACCATTGATTGAAAACCCATCAACACTCCTACAAACAGGACAGTGCACAGCAAGATCCATTGGGGGAGGAATTGTTCTGCAGTTGCCACCCCCTATAATATTTAGAACGAAGCTGCTGGTTTAGGGTTCACATCTTCAAGCTTTTCTCTATGTTCATCAGGACTAAAACTTCCTTTTAAAAAAATCAAAACGCAGATTTTGTCATAATCACATGATTCCAGCGGCTGGGGCTCTAAGAAAAACACCAAATATCATAGGCTCACAATAAAATTCTGAGGGTTATCAGCACTGAGGAAATATAGCCGTGTGTGTTTTAGAGAGTTACCAACAATATATAGGGTGCCAGATTCTGCCTGGTGCTTATACACAGGTGCAGAGTGTGTGCGCACATATGTAGACATGCGTGGACACAATTCCTGTTTTTGTACTTAGGGGTGCACAGGGCCTACTTCCTCCCTATGCCCTTGAAGTCACACAGAGTGCCAAATGGGAAAGAGAAGCCAGGATCTAAGCCCTTGTCAAACCAGCTGCACAGGGAGTAAACTGAACCCTCTAAGAGAAATAGCACACATCCATGTCCTGCCTCTATGATTCTGCATCACCTCTTTCTACGTACCTACTAGACATAGTTGTGCCCAGTGTTTTAGTAGAACTTTACAGTGTAGAAAAGATTGGGTTTTTTTACATTGCACTTACCCAGCACCTGCCATCTGAAGATCTAAGTTCAGGATAAACATTCATTAATTAAGTTTCACAACACCCTTAGGAGGGAAGTGCCTAATTACAACAGTTTGTTTAAATTAAAAGTAAGTATAGTAATGGCTGGTAGTAACTGAGTTATTACTGCAATCATACTGCTACTGTACTTCAGGCTACAATTTTATCAAGTCTCAACTCATAAGCAGGGCTTGGCCTTGTTAGTATTTAGATAGGAAACTAAATGCTGAAAAATTACTTATGATTTCTCAGTAAGTGGCATGCTGCCTTCTTAGTCAGCAGGAACTAATGCTCTAGTGTGGTGGCAAGGGGCACTGTGCAAATGTATCTTGCATGAAAGGTAACACCAAGATCCTGACCACTTGTGGCCATTACAAATTCCATAGCACTTTTTGCAAGAAATTTTAGCCATAACACCATGGAAAACTTCCAGCACAGCTAATTAAATTGTTCCGTAATTTGGTCTTTGTTTCAAATGAATAAGTTATTCTTCACTTCCCCATTAAAATGCCATTGTGTGGTGTTTTGCATACTAACTGGGTGATGCATTTCCACTCCAGAGCTGGCTGTATTTCAGTACTGGAGGAAATAATTTCTGTACATATGATCTACAGTATAAAGTCCTTTGTGATGAAAAGTGCTCTATAAACAATATTGTAAATGCAAGATAACAATTTAGTAGTAAGACCGTTATAGTTATTGCATAACATTATTATTAAATAACATTTACCAAATAAAATTATTCCTTACATCTAAAAATTTTTATTCTTATAAATAAAAAACTATCAGTGTTTTAAAATAAGAACGGAAGAGAGGCTGGCTGGCTCAGGGATTGCTAAAGTGCTACATACATTTTCACCTCTATATTAAGTCCACAATTCCATCCGGGGGCTGCTAAGTACATGAAAGAGGGAAGGTGGGGTGATGTTAGTGAGGGAAAGACCATGGCTCTATTCCTCTGCAATGGGCAATGGAGCTAGCTGGGTAGGCTGTGGGAAGGGGGATACACACACTGTAGTTACTGAAAGAGTGGCTGAATTTCATCTGCAATATGCACTACCCAGAAACTCTAGGAAGTCTGGCTGAATCAACTAGAATTACTCCTGGAGGTTCTTACTGCATTGTGGCTCATGCTCCAGTGTGGCCCTTCCTCACTCCTTCTCCTGCTGTCCCTTGTGATATGTAGGCAGGACTTAAAATCCACATTCAGGGCCTAAATGCAGCTAGGAACTGTATCTTTATTTTACAATACAAATGCTTTAAACCATTTTAAAATAATTTAATAATTTAAGACTATTCAAAAACCCACACTCCATCACCCTACATATAAATAAATATAGTCAAATCTGGAAAAAATATTTGGAGAAGTCTGTCTTAATAGTAGGCTGGCTAGCATCAAAAAAACTATGACTTTTCAAGGAAACCCCCTGAAAGTCATGTTGTTTGTCATGGAAGTTATGGCTGTAACAGTCTTAAGTCCCAGCCCTACAACTTCTAACTGGTGGGTGGACTGCAGTGCTTGTGCTAAAACATATACAAGAAGTCACGGGACTGGGACCTTAGTTACAACCCACCAGGCCTAGATATGGCCTATTAATAACACATATCCCCTTGCCAGTAAGACATAGCACTTACCTGCAACCCTGATGAATTATAAGATATCAGGCCTTAAAATAAGGATATCTTTGTGTAGGGAAAGCTATTTTAACATTTTTTGTAAGAAGCCTCTAAAATGTATCTAGTTTATTTTCCATATCAATCTTTTGATGTTAGACTCATGATTTTAAAGTCTTGTCGACAAAAGGCAGTTTTTGTCGACAAAACAATTAATGCGTACACACTGTGATGTGACTTTTGTCGGGAAAAATGGCCAGTTTTGGTGAAAAAATACAACCACCCCAACAAGAGACATACAACTTTTTCCTCTAAATTTTTCTCGACAAAGTGCCAGTGTAGACACCACGCCTGATTTCATCACTTTAGTTGGTCTCCAGGAGGTGTCCCACAATGCCCATCGTGACCGTTCTGGTCAGCAGTTTGAACTCCACTGCCCTGCAGCCAGGTAAACAATCATCCACTCCTCCCCCTTAGAAGCCCCAGGAATTTTTGAAATTCCATTTCCTGCTGGCTCGGAATGGAGAGGTCTCATCGCATCTTCCCAGGTGACCATGGTGAGTTATTGCACCAAACGCTCTCCTGCTTGGACCACTGCAGAGTTGTTGGATCTGATCAGTATTTGAGGAGAGGAGACTGTGCAGTCACAGCTGCGCCTGAGCCGTAGGAATTGGGATACCTATGGGCACATTTCTCTAGGCTTGTGCAAAAAGGGCTATGATCGGAACACGCTGCAGTGCAGAGCGAAGATAAAGGAACTGAGGCAGGTGTACCATAAAGCGAGGGAGGCAAACTGTCACTCCAGTGCTTCACCTAAGGCCTGCCGGTTCTATAAGGAGCTGGACGCTATCCTTGGTGGCGACGCCACCTCCGCCGCCAAGAGCCCCGTGGATACTTCGGTGGGCCTGGAGGCGGCCAAAAGAGGACCAAACCCAGAGGACGAAGTTATTGATGAAGAGGTGGAGTTAGACAATGATGTGGAGTTCCCGGCGGAGTCACCCGGTGGGGCAGGCAGCCAGGAACTGTTCTCCACTCCAGAGTTGTCTATTCAATCTAAGCAGTTGCTCTCTGGTGAGCAAGAAGCAGGAGAGGAGACGCCTGGTAAGTGGCTGTGGTTTGTGTAGTGCGGTAGTGTGGGTTCAGGGTATAGAAATGTACAAGGCTGGCTGTGTTTCTGTGAGCTGGACATTTCTCTGTGTACTAATCATTAGAGCAGAACAGGGTGTTGATGCACGCCAAGATCTCACAGGAATCTCCAGAGAGATCTCTAGGAAAGTTTCCTGGAGGTACTAGTCAATCCTCTGCCGAAGGTTCCATGGCAGAGCAGCTTTGTTCCTTCCCCCATTGTAGGAAACTTTCCCGCACGATTCGGCAATCACTTGTGCAGGGACCAAAGCAGCACATAGGCGAGCAGCATAGGGAGCAGGGCAGAAGCCACAAGCATGGACCAGATATACCCTAATTTCCCTGCTTACCCTTAGCAGTGAGATATCTGCTAGAATGACCCCTGCCTGTGGAAAAGTGCGGGAGAATTTTAGAATTTTTCCCTGGTCGGCTGCACCATGACCCTTGCAGACTGTGTGCTCTTTTCCCCATGTAGAGCGCCCCCTCCTCAGCCAACACTCACCATGCTTTGGCTGTTCGCAGAGATGTGTTCCTGACAAGGGTCAGTGAGAAAGTGATTTTTATGTTGCAAAAGATGTATTTAATTTAAATGTTTCAATGCTGTGCGTGAATTTAACAATCCCACTTCTGTGCATTGTCCCTTGTGCTTCGGCAGATGTGGTCTTCAGGAACATCCCACACACCCCGGCCAAGTGTCTCCGCCAGATTAGAGAGTGCCCAAGATACAGCAAAGAAGACATGTTCCGGGAGGTACTGAACTGCTCCAATGCAGAGAAAAGGGAGCGGAAGGAGTGCTGGGAAGCCAAATGGCAGGACAGAAAAGAGAATCAGAAGTTTGTTAAGGACGCAACTGAGCGGATGATTAAAGTCATGTAAGAGCAAACGCAGATGCTGAAGTCCTTAATAATGCTGCAGACTGAGCAGATCCAGGCCCGCCCTCACCTGCAGCACATTCAGAACTCTTTTCTATCCCCCAACCCCAAACTTCACCCGCATAGTCCTTTCCGCTTTCCGCGGCTTCTCGGTTTCCCCTTCTCTCCGCCCTCTCAGACAACTTTCAAAATGATAGCTGGACCTACACAGAGCTGTGAAAGTCTGCCCTTCCCTGGTTCCTCCTTTCCCTCCAAGCATCTTTGTGTGTGTGTGTGCTGTTTCTTGTGCAATAAAAGCAAAGTTTTTGAATGGTAACTCATCTTTATTTGGTTCCTACAAATTGAAATATCAGGCACTACCAGTACATACACAGGCAGTTTAAATCATTTGCTTACTGGAATGTAAGGCCCCAAATGTCACCATCACTTCCTAGGAAAACTACATGTAATGTAACATTGCAGTACCAATCATAGAGATACACATTACTGGTTCTCATTTTCAAAGTGTTGCCTCAAAGCCTCCCTGATTCAGATTGCCTCCCTCAGGGCTCCTCTGATAGCCCTGGTATCTGGCTGCTCAAAATCAGCAGCCAAGCCATCTGCCTCAACACTCCACTCCTGAGCAAACCTTTCACCCTTAGCTTCACAGAGATTATGCAATGTACAGCACTCGATTTTGACCATGGGAATATTATCCTCATTGAGGTCTAACCTGCCATACAGGCATCCCCAGCGCGCCTTTAATCTGCCAAAGGCACATTCAACTGTCATCCAGCACCTATTCAGCCTGTTGTTGAACCACTCCCTACTGCTGTCCAGGTGTCCCGTGTAAGGTTTCATGAGCCACGGCTGTAAGGGGTACGCCAGGTCTCCCAGGATCACTATGGGCATTTCAACATCCCCCACTGTAATCTTCTGGTTTGGAAAGAAAGTCCTTGCTTGTAGCTTTCTGTACAGGCCAGTGTTCCTGAACATGCGTGCGTCATGCACCTTTTTAGACCACCACACGTTGATGTCAGTGAAACTCCCACAAGCGCCTGCAACACCACGGAGAAGTTCCCCCTCCTATTGATGTACTCCATCACAAGGTGGTCTGGTGCCAAAATTGAAATATGTGTGCCATCTATCACCCCTCCACAGTTAGGGAAACCCATTTCTGCAAACCCGTTCACTATTTCATGCACATTTCCCAGAGCCACGGCCTTTCGTAGCAGGACGCTATTCATTGCCCTGCACACTTGCATTAACGCAGTCCCAACAATTGACTTCCCCACTCCAAATTGATTTGTGACCGACTGGTAGCAGTCTGGAGTCACCAGCTTCCACCCAGCGATTGCCACACACTTCTCTACCGATAGGGCAGCTCTCATTCTGGTGTCCTTGCACTGCAGTGCTGGGGCAAGCTCCGGACACAGTTCCAGGAAGGTGGCTTTCTGCATCTGAAAGTTCTGTAGCCACTGCTCATCATCCCAGACCTGCATGACAAAGCGATCCCACCATTCAGTGCTTGTTTTCCGAACCCAAAAGTGATGGTCTACCCTATGCAGCTATTCTGTGAATGCCAAAAGCAATCCAAAGTTGCTTCTATCCATATCACACAGCATGTCAGGCAATCTAGGAGTCTTCTTCAGTTAGGAACTTCACGATTAACTGCACTGCCATCCGCGATGTATTCATGACAGTTAACAGAGCATAGGAGAGCAGTGAGGGATCCATCCCTTCTCACAAAGATGCCTGGGTGCACAGCAAAGAAGGGCTGTTGAAAAATGCTGTGGAAGAAAGCCAGAAGCCCATGGAGTGCTGGGACAGAAAGCAATGCATCAGGGGACATTGAGCCCGGTCCCAAGATGTTCTGTGATCTGCTCTGCCTTCCCACAACACCTAGCGACAGAAGGTGTCGAGCTGAACTGTGGGATAGGTACCCACAGTGCATTGCTCACACTGTCGATGATAGTGCCCCAACTGTGGATGCCACTCTGCGGACAGAGGGAGCGAGTGGGAACATGACATTCCGATTTTCACTATGCTGATTTTTGAATGTCGACATCACCTTTGTTGACAAGACTTGGTAGTGCAGACAAGGCCTAAGACACCTCACTTTACAGACTAAAGGATATGAAAAATAGTACCAGTACATTCCCCTCCTCTCTGTTAATCTCCCTCTCCCCTTTCCTCTGCCTCTCCTCTCTCTGACCTCCCTCCAAAGCCTTCACCCCTTTACCCCTCCCTGTCTCTCTTCTCTCCTTTCTCCTCCTGTCCTCTCTATCTCTGAGGGCTCTTTTTTGTTTTTTTCCTTTGTCACTTCCCCTCTCCCTCCTCCTTTTCTCTCCACTCCCTTTTGTCTCTGTCCTTCTTCCCCCCACCCCTTGTCTCTCTTTCCATCTCTAAGCTCTCTCCTCTTTCCCTCAGTCTCTCTTCCCACACTTTTTGGCTCTCTCCCTATGTGGGATGTTTTTCTCACAACCTCTTCTCAGCTCAGCAAAGGGTCAGGGAAAACCCCTTGGGGTTAGTTGTGCTGTATTTCCAAGCTTCCTTCACTGCCCTTGTCTTCAGCAGGAAAAAGGTGAGTAGTCTACTCGAGTAAGTTAGCTAACTCAAGATAAAATCCTAGTGCAGACAAGGCAGTTTGTGCTTTTCACACAAGCTCCCAGGATGGTTGAGTTAAAGTCTATGTGGGAGCCTAATGTTGCTTGACACAGAAATTTTAAGCAAATAATGGAGAATATTTATGGAAAGTTAATTTTGAATTCATAAATGTGAGTGTCTTCACACTAGAAACCTGATTCTAAGAGTGATACTCAACCAACAAAAACATTAACATACTAGGGGTCCATTCAAAACAGCTTTACTCAGAATACTCAGAAGTGACTGCTTATGAACTCAAGGTAGTCGTAGTACTTGTGGATTTTCACTCCTAGAGCACCACCTCCTGAGTTTTATAGGTGTTCCTTTTGAGTGTGTGTGGAGCTGCATGATAGACACTTGGCACACATTGCTTAGGACTTGCTATTTTATTTGTTCTCCAGACACGAGTGGGTGTGTTGATTAGCTGTGGTCAAACCTACATACCAGTGCTGTAGGGCTAGTCTATACTTGAGTTAACAATTGGGTTTTAATATAACTAATATAATTGAACATTCCAGTGCAGACAAAGGCACAGTAATTTTAGCTAGTCGAGATTAATTCATTCCAGTGTAGACAAGCCTTGGAGAGAAGGAATGAGAGAAATTAGGCCCAATTGGACACTTTGGTTCTCATCATCCTATTTCTCCCTGCTGGGCGTTCCAGTTGACTGCTAGTTTTTGTGGCAGAGTGAGCAATGCAGTTGCACATTCCTAAAGCAGAAAACAAAAGACACGAGCTGAAGGGATGTAATGGAGCTCTTGGCACTAGGCTCCGTACCAGAGGAAGCAGAGCTGTGTCCAGCAGGCCACTTCTCAAAACCCAGAAGGCAAATAAAAAGAACCCCAAATTTATTACCGGTACTTTACAAATCTCATTATTTTCTGGCCCTGTTATGATTTTTGCATGCTTCAGGTTGATCTTTTCAATTTTAGGGTTTTAGCTGAAATTGATACAATTGCTTTGAAAGGATTTGGATTCATCCAAGTTGGTGCAGGGAGATGAAAATTACCCCTGCATTGTTTGCTTGGTCTCCTGTGCTCCAGGGGGTATTTGTTCCAAGTGAGGGTAGGTGGTATTGCTACTGCCCTGCTCATTCTCTGAATTTCAGCTAGGGGAAGATATCTTTAAATTGCATCTGGATCTAAACAGGAGCCTACTTTAGGGAGGCAGACTGGAGAGGTGCTGAAAAAGCACATTCCACAACTACCATAGCCCTGCCCCCTACTCAACCAGTGCCCAACACTTTGGGATCAGACTGGCCCTTTTCTGATCTCTCTACAGACCTTCTAATGAGAGAAGCCTCTGCCAAGACATACAGCAGCAGAAGCCAACATAGACCCTACAATGAATCTGGGCCAATGTTTGTGGTTTGATATCATGCTAACTTTGTTCAACCATGATCCTTTTGGCCAGCAAAAGAGTGTGTCTTTTGTGGTAGCCCTCAGCTGAGAGGATGTTGACTATGAAGATGGCTTTGATGGTGGGGTAATTTAAAATAGGGGACAGTGCACAGATGTACTCTTGTGTCCCAGGTTACAGAGAACTTCTAATTAATTTGCTATGTTAATGTAAAAAACTAACTGTAATACTGAACAGTCCAGATTTGCCAGTGGTTTACCCAAAAGTGATCTTCCAAACTTTCGCAACCTGCATTGGTTCCTTGCAGAAAAAATAAATGATCCCTAAAAGTCTTTTTCTATTTCTGGTGTTTCAGCATTCTAGAAAGGAATATGGAGAGCTCCATACAGGATATTACAGATGTGAAAGCCTAGGGGATTGGGAGGAGAAAAATCATAATTTAAAATAACTCATAAGGGGCATTACATGAAGCTATGGGTAGCTTTGAAAAGTAAATAAGACAATGCTCTCCATGTAATAATATAATTCACTGAAATTCTAAAGCATACTAAACCCTGTTTTGTTGAGAGCAAGAGGGTTGGCCACAATGCAGGTATTATCCTGCACACTTTGCTGAAAAGGGTTGTGTCATCTTTAAATTCCCCCGAACAACTACCTGAGAAAGGCAGAAGAGTCTTCTGTTTAATGTTATATCCAAGTACCACGTAATAAAAATAAAATATATGGACCAGTTATTTGACTTTATTGGTACAGCAACTCAAGAAACCATGACAATGAATCAGGAAAAAACGTAAGTACATTGATTTCCGTGGGACTTAAGCACATGCTAAAAGTTAAGCACCTACTTAAAGTTAAGCATGAGCTTATGTCAGTGGTTCCCAAACTTGTTCCGCCACTTGTGCAGGGAAAGCCCCTGGCAGGATGGGACGGTTTGTGTACCTGCCGCGTCCGCAAGTTCGGCCGATCGTGCTCCCAGTGGCCGCGGTTCGCTGCTCCGGGCCAATGGGAGCTGCTGGAAGCGGTGCGGACGTGGCAGGTACACAAACCGGCCCGGCCCGCCAGAGGCTTTCCCTGCACAAGCGCCGGAACAAGTTTGGGAACCACTGGCTTATGTGCTTTGCTGAATTATGGCTCATAACCCTATACACTCTTCCCTGAGTTTGGCTGCCTGTACAGGACCTCTTCTACCCTGGAGAGACATTCCGCTCCATGCCCCTCTTATAGCCTGGTTGACAGCAACAAGATGCATCTGCCAACCCCAGTCTGCAGTATTTATCCTTATGCAGGCTTTTAAATTTAGGGTGGGTTGGAGGAGCACTGCATTCTGATGCAGGGTCCTAGAAAATGCCACCTCCTTACAATACAATAAAGTAGATTAGGAAATCTAGGAATGTATCTGTGAAGGGGTATCTGCTAGTGTCATTTTAAACTTTACCCCTTTTTTTGTTCCCAGACTACCTTTTAGCTGTGCCAGGACACTTATTTTTTCTTCATCAGTCTAACAAAATGACCACTCATCCTACCACTTAACAGGTTATTCTTTATTTTGTTACCAGTACACTCTATCAACTATGCTCCATTACATTAACTTCAGGAGATTATGCAGGGCCTACATCCATGCACAACTTGGCCACACACGTTTACAGCACACCCAGTCCATATTGATCAGGGAGGCAACAGCTCAAGATGAAAAATAAGCCAGAGCCTCAGTTATAGCAGCACTACCATTAAGCCAGTGGACTACACCAAAACTAGATATTTTAAATGGTAATTTATAATAAAATGATGCTATTAAATTACATAAATGTGAGATTCTGCTTAGATTTTCTCTATCAGCAGACTATGTGATAAACAAACATACTGTTATTGGAAATACTGCTATGTCACTATGGGTCTCTGTGGAATAAATTATTCCACTTGTTGATAACACAGAACAATGGGGGACTCTGTAAATACAGAAGATGACACAGCAAATATTTAAGCAATTAATAATTTGAAGCATCTGAACCCTAAAGCTTGCTTTCAACTCAGTGTATTATAATAGACTGTTCCCTCAGGTGCCCAGTATTGATCATATTTGTGCTCATTGCTAATAGCCTCAGACTATAACGGACCTAAGAAGAGGTACAACCTAGGCTAATCCTATGTGTGGAACCACCTTCATCTGAGATACCCGTAGGCGAAGTATTGGTTTTAATGTTCCTAAAACCAAATCCTGAGGGAGTTCTGTGATACCATGAGAGGTGTGTACCCTCCATTTAATCCACCTGTATCCTAGAGGCTGATTGATCCTGACACAGGGAGAGGAGGGGTTGCACAGCCATGCTGTGGGAACCAGGTACAGAGCTGCTTGGAGAGGAAATGGGTATTGCAGTGGTTCCCAAACTGGGGTTCGTGAAATATTACAGGGGGTTCTCGGGAAAAAAATCCCTAATGGCGGACAGAGCTGTCCCTAGGGACAGCAGCCCAGAGCCCCTGGACTTCCAAGAGCTAAGCAGATCAAAGCAAGCATATCTATCACATTGAGGAGATTTAAACTTCAAGACTCCTTATAAGAAATGGAAAGGGAGATGGATATTTTTTGCTGTTTTTAAAATTAAATAGGCAGCTAGTATTGTATTTAAAATGATTACGAAGAACAAGTTTAAGCTTTGTTGTAACGTGTGGTGTTTGCCTGGACTGCTCAAGACCGGAATGCTTGTATAGGAGGAACTCTTTGAGTTGGCTCCTTAAATATCTTCATGCTGTTTCACATCTGATACTCCTTGATGAAACATAGGAGCCTTGTCTTATAACAGGCTTATTCAAACTGATACAAGCTACGAAAGTGAGATCTTGGAAGAGTGTTGCCGTTTTCATAATGTAATAAAAATACTGTAATGATAAATAATAATTAATAATAGTGTGTAATAAGCATGTCATATTTTTTTTNCAGAACAATGGGGGACTCTGTAAATACAGAAGATGACACAGCAAATATTTAAGCAATTAATAATTTGAAGCATCTGAACCCTAAAGCTTGCTTTCAACTCAGTGTATTATAATAGACTGTTCCCTCAGGTGCCCAGTATTGATCATATTTGTGCTCATTGCTAATAGCCTCAGACTATAACGGACCTAAGAAGAGGTACAACCTAGGCTAATCCTATGTGTGGAACCACCTTCATCTGAGATACCCGTAGGCGAAGTATTGGTTTTAATGTTCCTAAAACCAAATCCTGAGGGAGTTCTGTGATACCATGAGAGGTGTGTACCCTCCATTTAATCCACCTGTATCCTAGAGGCTGATTGATCCTGACACAGGGAGAGGAGGGGTTGCACAGCCATGCTGTGGGAACCAGGTACAGAGCTGCTTGGAGAGGAAATGGGTATTGCAGTGGTTCCCAAACTGGGGTTCGTGAAATATTACAGGGGGTTCTCGGGAAAAAAATCCCTAATGGCGGACAGAGCTGTCCCTAGGGACAGCAGCCCAGAGCCCCTGGACTTCCAAGAGCTAAGCAGATCAAAGCAAGCATATCTATCACATTGAGGAGATTTAAACTTCAAGACTCCTTATAAGAAATGGAAAGGGAGATGGATATTTTTTGCTGTTTTTAAAATTAAATAGGCAGCTAGTATTGTATTTAAAATGATTACGAAGAACAAGTTTAAGCTTTGTTGTAACGTGTGGTGTTTGCCTGGACTGCTCAAGACCGGAATGCTTGTATAGGAGGAACTCTTTGAGTTGGCTCCTTAAATATCTTCATGCTGTTTCACATCTGATACTCCTTGATGAAACATAGGAGCCTTGTCTTATAACAGGCTTATTCAAACTGATACAAGCTACGAAAGTGAGATCTTGGAAGAGTGTTGCCGTTTTCATAATGTAATAAAAATACTGTAATGATAAATAATAATTAATAATAGTGTGTAATAAGCATGTCATATTTTTTTTTTTTATATTTCCAAGATCACTGCTTTTATAATTTATACTCAGGTGAAGGAGAAAATTCCTGGAAATATTCATTTTTAGGAGGGGGTTTGCGAGACTTGACATTTTAGTGAAAGGGGTTCACAAGTTGTTAAAGTTTGGGAACCACTGGGGTATTGGGAAAGGGCTGGGACCTAATGAAAAGGAGGTCTATGGCCATTCCTCCCTGAGTAGCCTTCATGGATCTTAGTCCCTCTCATATGTCACTGGAGCTGCAGTAACCCCTGCACAGTGTCTATGGGGGAGAGAGGCACCAGGCAAGGCTAAAAAAGAGAAGACAAATTGGTGTATTGTGAGGATGGATCATGCAGTGAGCTGTGTTTCCTCACTCCCCTAGTCGATTTGGGCCCACAGTGACACTGTTTCAGAGCTGTCAGATGAGATATCTCTCCTGGGGCAATGCAGCCAGCCTATTCATTTTCTCAGCCAAGCAGGAACCTGCCCTGGCATGGATCCTGCGAGGCATTGCACATACTCAGTGCTTCCCCAGTTTCATATAAGGCCCTACCAAATTCACGGTCCATTCTGGTCAATTTAATGGCCATAGGATCTGAAAATTAGTAAATTTCAAGTTTTCAGATTTTTACATCTGAAATTTCAAGGTGGTGTAACTGTGGCGGTCCCGACGCAAAACAGGGATGTGGGGGGTTGCAAAGCTGTTGTAGGGGGATCGCGGGATTGCCACCCTCACTTCTGTGCTGCCTTCAGAGCTGGGCAGCCAGAGGAGGCTCCAGGAGGTGGAGATGATCTCCCCTGTGCTTTTGGGAGTGCCCCAGCCAGAGGCTCCTAGCTGCTCGTCCTGGCTGGGCTGGGGAGGGATAGGACTTGCTTTTCCCCTGCATGGCCCCCCTTGGGTGGAGATCAGACCAGGAGCCATGGAAGCACCCTAAAAGTGTGGGGGGACCCAAATTGCCCCAAATTTCATGGTGCCCTAGGCAGCTGCGTGCTGCGTAAGCGGCAGCACCAGCCCCGGTGACCAGCCCTATCCCTCGTCCGGACCCCCCGCAAGGGGCAGGGCCATCCCTGGGGGGGGGGGGCCTCAGACAACTCCCTCCACCCTCTCTCTTACCCTTCCCCCCTGCTCCACCCCTGGCCCGCCCCCATTCCACCTTGTCACACCCCAATGGCCCGCTCCCTCAAGGGGTCCCCCTGGGGGAGGCAGGTCAGCATTGTATATTGCTAACGCTGTTGCAAGCATCGCAGGGCATTTTGGGAAGGGTCAAAGGTGTGAGTGTGATCCCGCACTCACCGGCAGCGGCGAGAAGCGCAGCAACCAGGCCCCAGCCCGCTCTACACTGCCAGCTCCGAGCCGCGGCGCTCTACTTCCCGCCGCCGGAGAGTGCGGGAAGCGGAGAGACACGGCCCCAGCCCACTCTGCTTCCCTTGCCCCGGCCCCAGCCACGTTGCTCGGGTTGGGGAAAGGACCGCCCCCATCTCTCACCGGCGGCAGGAAGCGGAGCGCCGCGGTTGGGAGCTGGCAGAGTACAGCGGGCTGGGGCTGGGCTGCTCCGCTTCCCGCCGCTGCCGGTAAGTGGGGGGGGATCCCTTCCCCAAGCCCCCTCCCCCGAGCGACACGGCTGGGGCCGGGGCAAGGGAAGCGAAGCGGGCTGCTCCCGGCCCTCTGCTAATCCCTCGGGCCACTCTGGGCCTGTGGGGCCCCCAAAAGTGGCCCCCCACAGCTCCTGCCTCCCAGACCCTGGCGGGAGGAGGGGAGGCCTATGGCCCACACAGCCCCCCATGGGGGGGCTGCGTAGGGCACCCAAATGGCTAGGGACGGCCCTGCCTGCCCTTGTGCCGTTCATTTCCCCCAAGTCCCTGCCCTCACACCACCTCTTCCCCCAAGGCCCTACTTCCATGCCACCCCCTTTTCCCCCCAAGACCTCTCCCCCCCACTTCCTCCTCTCTGCTCCCTCCCCCTGTTGCTCACCCTTACTGCGGCTCCAGTCAGCACTGTCGACCGGGCCATTAAAAGTCTGGTCAGCGGTGCTGCGGGTCTAAGGCAGGCTAGCCCCTACCTGTCCTGGCACCACGCTGCGCCCCAGAAGCAGCCAGCAGGTCTGGCTCCTAGGTGGGGGAGGAGGGAACACGGGGCTCCATGTGCTGCTCCTGCCCCAAGCACCGGCTCTGCACTCTCATTGGCCGGGAACTCCAGCCAATGGGAGCGGGGGGCGGGGAGGTGGCTGCTGGCAAGAGCAGCGCGCAGAGCCTCCTGGCCCCCGCGCCTAGGAGCCGGACCTGCTAGCTGCTTCTGGAGCACGGCGTGGAGCCAGGACAGCCAGGGAGCCTGCCTTAGCCCCGCTGCGCCGCTGACTGGAAGCCACCTGAGGTAAGCCTGCACCTGAACCCCGAGCCCCGACCCCCCTGCCCTGAGCCCCACCCCAAAACTTAAGCCCCCTCCTGCACACCAAACTCCTCATCCTTGGCCCCAGCCCAGAGCCTGCACACCCAGCCCAGAGTCCATACCTCCTCCCACACCCCAACCCCCTGCCTCAACCCACAGCCCACTCCCACATTCCGAATCCCTTGGCCCCACCCCCAGCCTGGAGCCCACTCCTGCATCCCCACCCCCACCCCAGAGCCCGCACCCCCAGCTGGAACTCTCACTCCCTTCCACACCCCAACCCCTTTTCCAGCCCCATGCAAGTGCGTGAGGGTGGGGTAGAGCGAGCTGCCAAGGGAGGGGGAAATGTAGTGCGTGGGGGCCGGGACCTCGGGGAAGGGCAGGGCTAGGGTGCTCGGTTTTGTGCAATTAGAAAGTTGGCAACCCTAGAGACTCACAGAGCTCCCTCTTTGTGACTCAACCCTCCGGCCAGGTCATTGTAGTAGTCCTTCCCTTCTGGGGTATCAAAGTCCCACTGGATCAGCTGTCTGCATGCTATTTAAGACAGACTTCCAATCCAAAGCCAAGTCCTGTGCCACTTTCCCAGCAGCTGGCAGGGGAACCCAGGCCTACCCACTATTCTGGGTTTCAGTCCAGGGACTTTATGTCCAGCAATTGTGGTCTGCTTACTCCCAGGCCCTGTTGCTATTTCCCTGGACTCCCTCCTACTTCCCTTCTCTATCTTCTACCCCCTCCCCAGGGGTTTATCAGCCCAAACATCTGCTTCCCAGGGAATAACTGTAGACTACTTCCCCTCTCTGACTTCTTGGCAGACACTGTAGCCCCCAAAGAAACTTCCCTTCTCTCTGAAAGTGACTGCAGACTACTTCCCCTGCAGCCCCTTTCTGTTCTCGGCTTCATCCCTTTATACAAGTCCAGCCTGTGCCTTCATCTTCCATTCAGCTTTATTGCACCCTAGCTCTCCTCCAGGTGCAGAACACAAGATTAATTGATTTAATTTAAACTGCTCTCTATTGTGTGGGTTGGACACTCCATCACAAAATGGAACCGAAGAGGGAATTTTGATGGAGAGAATCTAAGTATTTTAATTGGAATTTGGCTAGGACACCAGGGCTAACACTCCTGTTCTTAGAGATAGGGTATGAGAATGTTAAGAATCACAGGTGGTCATGCCTTACTTTTGCACCTCACCTGAAGGACAGCAGTAGCTTCTGTACCACAGTACTCTCTATCCCCACGGAATAGCATTGTTTCAAAGAGAAGAATATCACCTGCTAAATCACTAACCATACTGCAGAGGTATCATGACGGATGTATTTTTATAAATCAGTAAATAAAAATAATGCTGTTGAATCTCATAGGCAAAAGGAAAATTCTGTGCTGACAGAGTATAAAAGAACAATCAAAATAGGACATTCCCAAACTTTTCCAGGTAGAAGGCCCATTTAATGCCAAATTCTGATACCTTTTCTCATGTTGAGTAGTACCTTACTCTGTAAGTAATCCCACTGAGATTAGTGGGATTATTCGTGCAGTATGGTTCTACTCACTGAGAATGAGGGTGGCCAGCTCAGTCAGTGATCAAACACACTGTGTTGGCAGTGCACAGTAAATTCCTTGGCAGTGTACTCCCATTAGACAAGCCGGTCACGTGAGGCTGACTTAATTACATCCCACATGAAACTTCTAAAGGGACACAAACAATCATATTCTCACTAGCAATTCAAAGCAGACATCTTATCACATGCACACCCATGATAAGGGTGATTTGTGTCAGATCTATGTGTATATAACTGGGGTATATAAAGTTGGTATATAATAAAGTACTTTGGGCAAATCACTGCTCATGCATTGACTTCAATGGGGCCAATTCTGGATTAAATTTGACTCCTGTGCAGAGGGCAAGCCTGTCACCAATGGATGTAAGGCCATATTCTGGTGCGAGGCGTGAAGGATGTTATAACTTAAATATTTAAACATATAATGCTCACAGTATACTAAAATAATTAATGGGAATGTACAACATCAGACAGTCTGAAGAAGTTAACCTTTAATTGTTAAGGTAACTTTTAAGGAACAGATCTTAAGTACTGAACTAATCTCTTTGATGGTTAAAATGTTTGCAAATGCAGGTGGTATCAGTCTGACTAGTCTCACTGGTACATGTTCAAATATTTACAGGTAATTGCACATGAGAAGACTGCAATCTCAAGGCTGTTCAAACTCAAGGAGTCTACACATTTAAAAGGACTTCAGATAAACACCTTAGGTGTGTTAGGAGTGATTACTTAAAACTGTCAATGTCTTGAAATGTCTGTTAATGGTTAACTGAATTCTGGGCGAGGTTATGTTTTGAAATAGGATACAGTGTGGACTAAAGCTAAATTGATTTCAAGACCTTGCAGTGATGACAGCCAAAGTATTAGAGAACTGGGAGAGGAAAAACATCAAGAGAAGGAGACAGTTAATTTTTACTAATTTACAAGGATTTTGTACTGGTTTGAGGAATGGTATTGTACAAATAGGGTACAGAAAAGATAGAATATTCCAATTATATACAGTATATTTTCCAACCCAACTCATCAGAGCATATGTGATAAGATAATATGAAGGAGAGAAAAGAAGAGTTGGAGGAGCAGGTACACTTTTACAACAGGACAAGATTTTCAAATAGAGTAGCTGACAACACCTATACAAAAGGTTAAACAGCAGCACTGAGAGAACCAGGATCCTCCAACATGGCTAATTAAACATGTGACCAAAGGCTTTGAGGGGTTTTTAGTACAATATTACAGATAGAATAAATTTACTAGGAATTGTGATCCAAAATAACATGCCCATGTTTATGCTGGGTTATCTAGGTACATAACTCCCACTAAAAGGGGAAATGTGGAACAGTTCTAGCCATAGTCAGGGTCAAAGCCTGCTCCAGAGCTGCTTACCAGAGCTGGTCAAAAAATGGTACATTTTACATTTTGTTTTCTGAAATGTTTCATGAAAAATTTCAAAATGTTCTGATTTTTTCTTACAAACTCCCACCGTCCCCCCCTCTCCCACACACACACTGAAAAGCCAAACATTTTTCATTTCTGGGTTTTCCCTGGTTGTCTCCTCCTCTTCCTCTTCTCTTCCCCCCCCCCCCCTTTTCCAGTTCCATTTTGCCACTGAAAAAAGAAACAAGGGAGTGGAAAGGGGAAAAACAAAAAAATAAAAAAACAAAAGAATAATTGAAAAATTGGAGAATATAAAAACAACAAACATTTTCTGGCAAAACATTCATTTTCAGAAAAGGCTACTTTTTCATTAAAAAAAAAAAAAATGAAAAAAGTTGACCAGTTCTACTTTACATTTCACAGAAAACAGCATCAAGACCTTGAGGAAACAGCAAATAAATTACTATCTATTTCTGAAGTTTAGTTTAACTGTTTTACTTCCTGGAACCAAATCGCCAAGATAGCACAAAAGGCATCTGAATGGAAAGTCTTAGTTAGAGCCATTAAATGTTAACTCCATTTTTATTTTGTATGTTTTTCTGCCATGTGTATACCTCTTTGGTCCAAGGGAAGTGCACCTATAAATATGCATTCAATACATATTTGTTAATAAACATATGGGGGAGGTGTTCAAAAGCACCTAAGGGATCCATGTGCTTCTAAATCAATTAGGGACTTTTGAAACTCTCTCCAATTATTAACAGTATGAGTAACTGGTGAACATATTTATACTCTGAGTACCTTCCTTCTATTTCCAGAAACAAAACTACCATATGACATAGCTCACTTATTCAAGGTGAAGAAGTGTGCATGTGTATTGCCCTTTGTGGGACTCACAGTAGCTAAAAAAGACTCTTGTATGTCTAGGAAAGTCGTTGGGATCACATTGGAGTGCTGAGCAAAAGACTGTGGGCCACTGGTGCTTGACAGGCTCAACCTTATGTTGTGGGTAGTGTGGAGTTGCACCTCTACTGGGAATGCTCCAGAGAGATTGAGTTCTCCTAGACACATAGGTATGCAGGAGTAGCATGCCACCTGCAGCATCAGCATCCCTCAAAATACTCCTTACCAGCTCAGCAGTCTAATGTGACTAGAGGTGGGGCTATTTCACTACTGCCTTCCTATCCCCTTTGAGGTGGCTTGCAACCCTTGGCACACAAAGAGGGAGTAATCCCTACACTCAGCAGGGCATGGAGACAGCAATTATGCTTAGCCACTGTAGAGAGTTTGCAAACTGGAGAGAAAGATTCTTGCAACCTCCCTCATTGCAGCTGCCTAGCATAATCTGTTCCTGTAAGGACAGAGCGAAAGCACTGTCCCTTTGTATATCAAAAACTGTCAAGGTGATACGGTGGATAACTCTTAAGGCCCAGTCCTTACTCAGCCAAAAGAGCTGTGGGATATTTGCCTGAATAAGGACTACATGATTGGGCCTTACAACAATTCACAACAGTTATTCTTACAATATATACCTAAGTCTACACACAAATGCAAGGAGTCTGGGGAATAAACACGGAGAACTAGAAATCTTAGTACATAAAACAAATTATTACTTAATTGGAATCACTGAGACTTGGTGGGATAAATCTCATGACTGGAATACTGGTACAGAGGGATAGAGTTTGTTCAGGAAGGACAGGCAGGGAAAAAAGCAAGGAGGTGTTGCATTATACATCACAAATATATACACTTGTTCTGAGGTCCAGAAGGAGGTGAGAGTGNGGGGGGGGGGGGGGGGGGGGGGGGGGGGGGGGGGGGGGGGGAGAAACAGGGCCAACGTCAATGTAGGGGGTCTACTACAGAACCACCAAACCAGGAAGAGGAGGTAGATGAGGCAGGAGCAGCAGAAGGTCCCTAAAAGTTTGTGTGTGTGTGTGGGCAAATGGTGCCTGAACCCTGGCCCTGCCCCCACGCCGCCTCTTCCCCCCAAGACCCTGCCCCCCACTCACTCGTCTCCGCACCCCCCTCTCCCATCACTCACCCTTATGGCCAGTAAAAAGTGGGGGGTGCATGACCCCCTAGCCTCCCCTATTCCAGCGCCACTGGGATGAGGCATTTCTAAAACAATTAACAGAAATATCCAAAACCGTAGGTGCCGACTCTGTGGGTGCTCCAGGGCTGGAGCACCCACAGAGAAAAATTGGTGGGTGCTCTGCACCCACCGGAAGCTCCCCACCCTGCCCCCCTGCCCCAGCTCACCTCCGCTCTGCGTCCTCCCCTGAGCGTGCCACGTCCCCGCTTCTCCCCCTAGCTCCCAGTGCTTGCTGCTGCGAAACAGTTGTGTGGCGTGAGAGAACGTGGCGTTCAATAGGGGCAGGGAGGGGGAGGAGTTGGGGCGGGGACTTTGGGAAAGGGGTTGGAATGGGGGTGGGGCAGGGGTGGAGTCAGGGCGGGGCCGGGGACGAGCACCCACCGGCGCCGGGAAAAGTTGGCGCCTATGTCCAAAACACAAGACCTTTTAGTAATAGGGAATTTAAACTGCCCAGGCATCTGATGGAAAAGTAATATGAGACAAAATACAAAATCTCCAATAAGTTCTTGGAATGTATTAAGGACAAATTCTTGTTTCAGAAGGTGGAGGAAGTAGGGAGACAGCCATTTTATACTTGATTCTTACTAATAGGGAGGATTTGGTTGAAAATCTAAGGTTGAAGGCAACTTGGGTGAAAGTGATCATAAAATGATAGATGTAATGATTCCAAGGAACAGGAGGAGTTAGAGCAGCCAGATAAGGATAACGGACTTCCAAAAAAGCAGACTTTAACAAATTCCGAGAAGAGAACTGGTAGGTAAGGTCCCATGGGAAGAAAATCTAAGAGTTCAGGAGTGCTGGCAATTTCTCAATGCGACAGTTTTAAAGGCACAACAGCAAACTATCTTGATGTGAAAAAATGATAGAAAGAATAGTAGGAGGCCAATATAACTCCATCAGGGGCACTTTAATGACCTGAAAATAAAAAAGGAATCCTACAAAAAGTGGAAACATGGACAAATTGCTAAGGATGAATACAAACAAATAGTGCAAGCACATGTGAACAAAATCAGAAATGCCAGGGCACAAAATCAGTTACACCTAGCAAGGGATATAAAAGGCAATAAGAAAAGGTTATTTAAATACATTAGGAGCAGGAGAAAGATGAAGGCAAGTGTAAGTCCACTACTTAGCGGGGAAGAGAGCTAATAACGAATGAAGAAGGCTGAGGTGTTTAATGCCTATTTTGTTTCAGTCTTCACTAAAAAGGTTGTGACCAGATACTTAACATGATTACTGTTAACAACTAGGGAGAAGGACCAAGGTCACTAGGCCTCACTGTACACTTACAAATGCACAGCTGGAAACAAGTCTTGCTTATCTGTGTTTGCATTATCAAAATACTTATTAGAGTGATAACATCATGTTTAGCATTTAGATTTTATGGAAGGCTTGTAGGATGCTTCAAACCTACTTACAATGTCTGTATCCCATGTTATAAGGTAATGTTTAAATGTTTGCTCTGTAACTATCAAAATGTTTGTTAAGACTGTAAACTCCCCAGTCAGGGGAGAAGCATTACCAAGTGTGAAGTATTAGTTTACTCCAAGAAGTGTCATATCCTGCCCATCAGGAAGGGCTATTGAATCCAAATGGGCTACTGTGGAACAAAGACTTTATCGAATGCTCCCCCCACCCATCCACCCATGGAGAGGTTACGTGCTGGAGCACTTGACCCTTCACCTTGGATTCTGGGGTGAGAGGGGATAAAAATCCCTGACAAGGAGAATCTGGGTTTCTTTATGCTGTCTGAACTCTGAGGGGCAAAGATTCCTAGACATAAACAAGCGATCCCCAAGCTGCTTGGGTTAGCCCCAAAGGACATAAAAACTTGCTTATTATAGAAGCTTCTATTACCTTTTGAATTTAAGCTTGTACTTCATTTGTGTGTGTATGCTTACCTGCTTTATCTCATAAATAACTCTAATTTATTTTCTTAGTTTATAAATCTTTAATTAGTCTGTTATAGGATTGGCTACAGGTGTTGTCTTTGGTTTGAGATCTGAGTACAATAGACCTGGATAAGTAACTGGTCCTTTGGGACTGGGAGTAACCTGAATATTGATGTCAAGTGACCATCTATCACATAGTCCAGCTTGCCTGGGTGGCAAGATAGACTGGAATGCCAAGGGGACTGTCTGTGACTCCATGGTAAGACTGTCGTTGTGCTTTAGGAGTTCGCACTTGTTACTGGGTTGGTGAAATCTAATTATAGAACATACCACCCATTTGGAGTTTCTGCCCTGCCTTTTGACATTCTCCCCTGAGGTTGGCACTCACAGTCATGAGCCGCTCCAGACAGCATGACAGAAGGAACACAGCCAGAATATGGAAAGAACTGGTTAAAGAATATTTTGATAAGTTAGATGTATTCAAACACCTGTCAGGAATGGCATAGGCTTACTTGATCCTGCCTCAGTATAGGGAGCTGGACTCAATGACCTTTTAAGGTCCCTTCTAGCTCTGTATTTCTATGATTATTACTAAATAGATTAGTAGTTTGTAAGCTGGAAATTGTAAAACCTGCTCCCTAATGCTGCTAGTGCCTTTGAAATGGCATCTGTAACAGGGTGGCTTGCCCCATGGCCTGGAGACCTTGGGGCTAAGCCAACCCTGGTTAAAAGGTAATCAGATGATTCCTGTGTAAAAGAGCAGGAAATTGCAGTGAAGTGAGCAAAGTCTAGGATGTTATGGTAGAGTCTGCAGGGAGTCCTGGGAGAGTCCCTGACCGAGCAGGGATGCCTGGGATAGACCCTATCCAAACAGGAGAAGGACTGTAAAGGCCTTAGCCAGGAAGGCCTGGGAGGAGGAAGAGAAACTGTGTTCTGTGAATTTAAGAATGAATTTCGTTCTAAGTTTTAATTATGGTTTATTTTATATTGATAAACTTAGTCCCCAAGGAGGGGTATTTTTTTTATCAAGACAGCCTGAGTGACGTTTATTTGAGCAGTCCAAGAGGGGAAACTGAGGCAGGCTGTCTATAGCATCATCCTAGGCCATGATGGGAGGCTGCTTTGTTACCATAATTCCTAGGTACTTCTGATATTGATTGCTATGGATGGTGACTGAAAAATATATTACGAGGATCACTGTCATATAGTTTAGGCCCCCAATGCAGTTTACAAAACTGAATGTTAATAAAACTATATTATTCAAATGTTTAAAAGTAATAAATGAAAACAGAAACTTATTTGGATTTGGATTCCTCTGCTGTGTCTACAAACCGAAGGTTACAACAGAATGCTAAGATATAACTGAAACTGAGCAGCTTAAGTGACACTGAGTAGTGTATTTTATCATCCAAAGTGAGTCAATTGAAAAAAGTAAAGCAAGATGATTCCCCCACCCCAAAAATTCTTAGTTTTAAAACCATAAAGCCGTGTCATAGTTTTTCTTAAAATATTGCCTTATTCTAACCATTATGATGTATAGTGTCCCTTTTAAAATAATGTGGAAAAACAGATCCTGCTGCAGAAATGAAGCCCTTCATGCTTTGCATGTTATGTTATGCCAAGCACCTGTACCAGTGTGCATGGATAGTATTGTACTGCCACTTTGCACAGATGCCAAACACAAAGGGCAAGAGGGTCGAGAACCAGGTCCTCACAAGCGTTTGGATTTTGTAGAGGGAGAGACAAATCTTCAGCTGGGCAAATGGGGGGTTAATCGGACAATCTAATAGCTACCCTAGCTAGCCATCACACCTGGACTAGCCAGTCATCAGACATGACTCTGCATAGTCTAGTCCAAAGGCAAAGGGCAGCTGACTCTCACCCTGCCGGCTGCAGTTTGCTTCCAGGCTGCCCCTGCAGAGCACCACGGCATCAGGCGGGCTAGCTCCAACCCAACGCGAGGGCTTTGCCACCCACCCCGTGTGGATTTGGGCCTCGGGAGGTGGGAAGGCGGCCTACGCCTTTAAGAGGCTGGGCAGGAGAGGGGGCGGCTGGCTGGCTGGCGGCGCGTCCCGTGTGCGCTGAGGGATCCTGCGCACTGGAGCTGCGCCCTGCTTGACAGGCTGCGCGCAGACAGCAGCAGCCGCCGCAGCCCAGGGCTCTCGGACAGCCCGGGATCAGCTGCAGCGCGGCCGGGTGGAGGCGGCGGCTGCTTCCAGCCATGCAGCTCCCCGTGCGCTCCCGGCTGCTGCTCCTGCTCCTGCTGCGGGCCAGCGGGCTGCGGGCCGGGGAGCGGAGCAGCAGCGCCATGGAGGAGATCGCCACGGAGAAGGAGGCGGAGGAGAGTCACCGGCAGGACAGCGTGAGCCTCCTGACCTTCATCCTGCTGCTCACCCTCACCATCCTCACCATCTGGCTCTTCAAGCACCGCCGGGTGCGCTTCCTCCACGAGACCGGCCTGGCCATGATCTATGGTGAGCTGGAGCCGCGCGGCCGGGCTGCTGCGCCCCGGGGGGAGCTGCCCCCGCTGGCCCAGTGTATCCCGGGGGCGGTTCCTGTGATCTCCGCAGCGGTCCGAGCCGGGGGCGGGCTGTTGGGGAGGAGCCCCCCTTCTCCTCCTCCCTCTGCTCCTTTTCACTTTCC
Source organism: Platysternon megacephalum (assembly GCA_003942145.1). Taxonomy (NCBI): domain Eukaryota; kingdom Metazoa; phylum Chordata; order Testudines; family Platysternidae; genus Platysternon; species Platysternon megacephalum. The sequence continues at coordinate 4,706,857 of QXTE01000113.1, read as the reverse complement.
TTTCCCCGTGTAAACGCGCGTTCCCGTGAGCTCAGGGACCGCACCGCTTATAACGAGACGCCGGCTCTTGTACGTAATGTCTCTGACACACTGTCCTCTTGACCTGTCTCTTTATTGCGAGGCCCTTGGGGGGCGATCCGGCTGCGCTCCCCCTTCCCCGGCCTGCCATGGCGGTGGGGGTGAGGGTGATGGATTGGAGGGGAACCTCCTTCAGTTCTGATTTCCCATGAAATGGGCCCAGGCGTGATTGGTCGGTGTGAGGGAAGCGGAGTAGCCAGGTGTTTCGGTGCCACTCTGCTGAGGTTCAGTCGCGCAGTGATGGAAGGAAGGCGGGGGTGGCGGAGGGAGCCATCCACAATAACATGGTGTGTGTGTTGTGCGTGTGTGTGAAGGGGGGGGGGGGCGTGTTGCTCCTGTCTGCTCCTTTCTCAAACATGCTGTTTTATTCTGATGAAGAAGGCAGACATCCTCCAACATGCATGTGGTTGGGTTCTGTTTTTTTTACACCATGCTGCCTTGTTGTCAAACGGCTAGGAGACCCAGGAATGTAAAAAAAAAACAAAACAAAAAATCAAATAAGAGCGAGCTGCCTTTTATGGTCAGTGACAAGTCCTGTAAAATCCATGTCAGGCCAATAAAGCCCCCATTGCATAACTTGTCTTTGGTGACCGTTTTTCAGGCAGCTTAGCTTGGGGACTTGCTCTGGATCATAGAGAAGAAGAAAACACCCATTATGCCTGTGAGTTCATATGCGGGGTATAGTATCCGAGATGAACAGTTTTTTCCCCCATTATGTATATTTGGGGTAGCTGTGCTCTGTCCCACTTGCATCTTTGTACACTCTAATGCCATAATACAATACGAAAAGGGCTTTGGCTTTTCAACCAATTTCTCTGATTTAAGGAAGCTAGCTTGCTAAGAGAATTTATTCTATATTTCTTGTACCATGTGCACACAGATCATCTCCATCATTACTTTGAAATATAACTTAAACATTGCTGCCATGGTGAGTATTTCACAAGATGAAAAGAAGCATCATTCAATGTTCATGTGCTCAGTCCTGGTAACTGACTGCCAAAGAGCTGCTATTTTGTTGTTTCTGGCACCCAGTACTTATTGGCTACCAATTGATTGCAACAAAATTAGATACCAGGAAACGTTTACACAGTGCATCTTAAGCCCTCTTGGTTGAATAGGCAATGAAACAAACAGAGCATGTTCTTTTAATTAAAAAAAAATCCAGCTGTAGGACAAAAATAAATGACACAACAGAACATATGTTCACACCTGCACTCTGTGTAGCTGTTAATTCAGATATGCTTAGTCCCACAGTCTGCTATAATTAATGAGTGGTGCAGAGGCCTGCAGGTAAACCTGTGCTGATGGTTTTTTTTACACACACGTTACTCAGAGAACTTAAACAATTTTGACCATAAAATGTCATCCATTTAAAAAATGACTTGTCTGTCTGTGATTGGTAACTATTACTGCTAGAGGAACTTCTTTTCTTTCTTTAGGTAGACCAGCTCTTGCATCATAATGTAAAACACCTACAGTAACTGAAATTTGCATGTGATAAGCACAGATGAGAAATTCTATACACAGGAACAATTAACTTTTTCTTCCCTGATGAGTACTAACTTATCCTAAGATCTGATCGCTTGTTAAAGCCGTGGAATTTTCCTCTGCTGATGTTTTTCTTAACCCATCCCAGTCTCCTCTTACTCACTGGTCTCTTGCTGCATTGCTGTGCATTTCATTTTACACACACACACTGCTGCAAACTTAAAGGTTAAAAAGATTGGCGAATTATCTGCTAGCATAGTACTACTTAGCACTAGAATAACACTTTGGAGGCGTAAAGCACAGTACAAACATTAATTAGAAAGGAAAGATTAGGATCATATCATGCATGTTACTTTGTTACTGCCTTAATATAGTCATCTTCAGAATTGCTTCAGGTGGGAGTATTTAAAAACATCACAGTATTCTAGACTTAAGTGTTTTTTCTTTTCATTGTATATGAAAGTTTTATGTACATCAAGGGCTTAAAAATACCTATTGATAGTGGTGTGCGTTTACTACATTTCTAAAATATGCACACCATTTATTTTATAGGACACCAAGGGTATTTGAATGTATCATGCTTACCTCTTGAGATGCATTTTGACACAAAATGTGAAATACTTCAATTGGAAAAATCTTGGATTTTAATTAAATGCAATAAATTTACTGTAACTTTTAGGCCTTGATACTTAAGATGGGTTCCCTAGCTTCTGATCTTTGACAGAACAGTGAAAATTCTGTAATTCATAAATCTCAGGAAATATAGTATTGTAGGCTTTCTTGTTGTGAATGCAAAAATGTCAGGGGAAATGTCAAAACATTTAGTTATTACATGATCCTGGTGCTTGAGGAAAATATAGCTATTGTTACAATTATTACATGTTTTCCAACAGCAACTCTTAAAAGATTTAATATTTGGAATGCATAGATGAGCCTCTTTGTTCCAAGATTATAATATATGATGTGCTTTTTTAAGAACACCCTCTTGCCATGACACAGCAGACCTCTGGGGAGAAATATTTAAATGAGTTTGCGGGTGGGTTTTTTTTTTTTTGTTGCAGATATTAGTCTTCATGCCAATAAAGCTATGGCAGGGTCTGTCTCACATTATTTAAAAATATTGCAGGCTTCCTATAGAACAAAACAAGCTAGATTTGTTACGTTTCTGATATTATATACAGCACATGTGCTATATCAAAGTCACATCATTTGTATAGCAGTTTCTTTCTTCCTTTTGCACATTCACTCAAAGAATGGTGGCTAAGCTGAGAGGCATTTGGTGAAAGATGATACTTGGGTATTTAAGGAATATAAAACAAAACACAAGCAAATCTATATATGTATATAAAATTTAATATCCTCTCCTCCATTGTCATGTACTGCTTTACACACACGGTCATTGGAGAGCTTACCGTCTAGAAAAAAAAAAATCTAACGAAGAGTTCTGATTCTGACTTGGATTTCTGGGTGTCACTGCAATATAAACATATAATACCAAATGAACCATAAAGATGCATGTGATTGCTTATGCTATCTAAGTACATTTATAAAAGAAGCAGATTTGCATTCTCTAACACTTTTTCACTCATAGGAACACTAACTTCCAGACTGTTGGCCATAATTGTTGGTTATACTTCAAAGAACAAGTTTGTCCACTAGAGCTGAGTTCTTGGAGGTCTGTATAGAATCCATGTCTGATAAGGCCACTGCTATGCCCGGATTTGCCCTTTTCCCATAACTTTACATTACTGGCTGACTTGATTCCAGAATACCAAGAGCCATTGTGCAGTCCTACACTTATAAACTCCCTGCTCTGTCACAACCTCCTCAATGGAAGCTATCACCACTTGTCTATCTGTAATAGGTTCTGATTAAATATGCTCTCTAAAAACTTTGTATTATTGAGATATGAAGTAGAATTTGAGGTTTCATACATCACTCTTCATACTGTAAGCCATATTTTTCATAACTTGTTGTCACAGCTGCAGCATGAACTGCACCTTAGATCCCTTATTCCCTCTTGAGCGCAGCCCTTAGATGGCAGGCCTGGCTTTCTTAACATCACGCTGGGTGGAACCATGCAGTCCAATCATTCTTAAAGTGGATCTCTGGGCTGCAGCCCCCCTGCTTACGGACTGGTTTGGTACCTGTCACCCGTTTTCCTCTAGGGACCTGTGTCCAACAAGTTATTAAAGAAACTCAAAAACAGTGTCTTCAAAACAAAGCATTAGTTATTAATTCCTCCGAAGGTTCAAAGCATATAGAACAAAGGGTGAAAACTATCAAAGGCCTTTATGTGTAGAATTTGCACCATAATCTTTCCTTGTCAGGTTTGGAAAGTTCTCAGCCCAGCTAACCCCCATGTCTGGTTGGGAGAAGAAGATGGTCCTGCTTGCCACCTGCTCTTTCTGTGTCTTGGTGTTCCTTGCCAGCCTGTCAGCTCTTGCTGGCTCTCTGAGAAGCCTCTGGCCACTCATTCAACCCCTTCCCTCGTCTAGGCCCAGTGTTCTGCAGTGGTTTATCCTTCCCTTTAATCTCTCAGCCTTGGCAAAACAGCTATGTCACCTGGTGTTGAGGAGTTGCTTCTTCATGGCTATGAACCTAGCTGTTGTGTTTGTTGGGATGTCTTATGCTGTCTTTCCGGCTTGGTTCCTTTAACAACCCTTTTGATCTAACTCCATAGCAAGTAACCCATCGTAAACAAACCCACAGAGACATGTACCGTAATAATAAGAAAATACAAATATTTCCCTATTTTCACACCTGTAATTTATAATCTTAATTAAGATTAAGCAATATGTGTTGAGTCCTGGACATCTCCCACAAGTACTGGAGGTCTTCTTTGACAGGCTTTGAAAAATACTCTAACAATGTGCATTACATTTAATTTCAGATGGCTAGTAGATGTTGTTAATCAATTACAGCTCTGCAATTACAGCTGTAACCCTTCTGCCAGGTGGCATGGGCAGCCACAAGGGTCGGGTTCAATATCTAGGGCAGTGATACTCGGACCTCAGGGGTTCAGGAGCCAAATTAGCGATCAACATTACCCAAAAGAGCCACAGTAGTGTGAATTCATGATTTCATTTACTGTAGTACTATATATTCATATTTAAACTGTATGACTGGAAATATTTTTTATATTATTCTTACAGCAAAATGACTAAGTATTATTTTACCAACTACAATTGGTTAATAACATAGTAAAAGCATCCTGATTGGTTAAAAACTTAGGTTAATAAAAATCGCACTGTTTTAATATCATGTGCTGCAGAGAGACACAGGAGACCCATTAAAGAGGCACTTGCGGCTCACGCGCCTCAGTCTGAGTATCACTGAGCTAGGGTTTCCTCTTAACAATACAAAACAGAACTGGCTTGAGCTCACACCCAGTGATGTGGGAAAACATAATACCACATCTGGGAGCCTCTAAGAGGCAATAATTCCCTCTCTTCCACATGCTAAGTCTGTGTATAACAAAAGAGAACTTTTAATAAAAGGGAAAGGGAACCAAGCATTAGTTTTGGAAAACACCACAACCACATTCAAAAGCATGTTACCATAAACAAACCTGACCCCACAGTGCATTGGGCACTGTCCTTTGCCTCAGTTTCCCACCTTGTGGTGGGAAAGTCTGATGAATGAATGTCCCTTTAACACATCACTCCCATCTCCCTCCGCTGAATCCCATGCACAGTTGGCTGTCCTTGGTTAGCCAAGACCTGAGTTTAGAGGTGTGTTTGCAGGGGTTCCCCTCCCATTCCAGAAAAGATGGCGGGGCGGACGTTGAGCAATGTCTCTGTGGTCACTGCATGCCTCTGCAACTGGCTGTTTGCCGCTGCTGCCACTGCTTTTTTCTGCCACAGTTGGTTGCTTGCTACCACCACTTTTCTCTGCTGCCACTGGTCGCGTGCTGCTGCTATTGGATGCTCGCTGCCACTTGTGTGATGCTGTGTTCTGAGGTTCTACTCAGATCTTTAGTGATTTTTGCTCTTCATGATTTCACTCCTTTCAGGGAACCTCACTGCCAGGACAGCCTCTGTATTGTCTTTCCTTTTATCATTGTCTAAGACATAGCCCCTTGACCTGCTTATCAGTGATTCAGCTCTGGTAATCACTGAACAGAAACAATTCAATCTCAATTGAGTCTAATTACCTCTGTCTTTAAACAGTGGAGAGGGGAAGGTCAAATAGTATCTAGGACTCTTTGGGCAGAGGCCACTCCACCAGGTAGGAACACCTGTGCCCACCCCCACTCGCCTTCACTGGGATGGGGCATCCTTACACCCTGCTTAGCAAGTAAGGTTCAGATTAGGGTGACCCCCACAATCAAGGCTGGCTAAGTACAGTTCTGCTGCCCTTTACTCGTACAACATGGATAACAACATTTCATAACCCCTGCACTCAATGCTAAAGTTCTTTGTAGCCCAACACCAGCCAAAAGTGATCATTTTGGCAAAGAAGCTCCATCATCCTACTCTGCCAAGATACATAGCTATGTCAATGCAAACACGGTCTGTTCCTGAAGTCTTTCCCCCCCGCTCATCACTAGATGTGGTGGAGCTCATGCAGACCCTGCTTACACATCTCTTAAATTATAAGTAGGGCTCCGTGTTTGTCATGGAGGTCGCGGAAGTCACAGATTCCATGACTTCCTGCGACCTCTGTGACTTCTGCAGCGGTCAGTGTGGTTGACCCCAGGGCTGCCCAAGCAGCAGCCGATGTGGCTGGCCCTGGGGACCACCTGAGCAGCGGTCCTGGAGTGGCTGGAGCAGCCACTGGCGCCCCGGGGCTCCCCCCCCCCCCCAGCACCCCAGCAGCTGGTACTGCGTGCCCCCCGGGCTCCCCCTCCCCAGCATACCTCTCCCCCCCGATTAAATCGGGTATTTATGGTATAAGTCATGGACAGATCATGGGCTGGGATTTTTTGTTTCTTGCTTGTGACCTGTCCATGACTTTTACTAAAAATACCCGTGATTAAATTGTAGCCTTAATTATAAGCCCTTTGGGGCAGGCGATGCCATTTAGTACATAGTTTGTAAAATGCAGAACACAATTGGGCACTGACCTTTTTGAGGCGTCTAGGTGCTAACACAATATAAATGTTCAGTAATCATGTAAGACCCACTTCTTCAGCTGCCCTGCCTGTGGTACTGCTCTTGACATCAATGAAAGTACCACGTATGGAGCAGGTACAGAAGCAGGTCCTCCCTGACACAAGCATACAAACTTGTGATAGCAGTTGGGGTGGTGGAAGTTCATTTTTTCTTGACATCTGAGTCCTGCATTTGATGCATAAGTGACCAGTATATTTCCTGATAATTATTACCCTTATAACTTAATTGATCTCTGTCCATATTGTCATCATAAGACATTTATTTGGATTTCTTTTATTTATTGTAGCTATCAAACCCCACTAATGTTGCTGCCTGTGGGGAAAAGTCTCCCTCTGAATCACCTCAGATATCTTTTTTTCTATCGTGTGGACCAATCTAGGTAATAAGACCCTTTGCTATACCGTTACTTGAAAACAACACTCCCCGTGGGTAATGTAAAACAGGAGATTTATTTACTGAGAGTATCAAATGTACAGAAACACCATACAAGAAAAATGAAAACCAATGTCAAATTAACAAATGTGTAAATTTTACCTTCCTGATGTCTGACTATAGAAAAGAGAAATTTTTCAGTTCTCCAACTTTCACAGATAAATATGTGTGGCTAAAATTTCAAACTTGGGTTCCTAAAGTTAGGCTCCTAAATCCCTATTGTAAATGTGAAAGAAGGGCTTATTTCTGTTTTCCCACCACAGTGCTCAGTGTGACAAGATTGACCTTCAGACATGGTAGAAATAACATCAGGAATCTCCATGCTGCTATCAAAATCAAAGGGTGTTGCAGGTGCTTAACAACTGTGTAAAAAGGCCACGCTTACTTAAGTGTTTAAATACAGATTTAGGAGCATAACGTTAGTCACTCTAGTTTTGAAAATGTGATGCTCTCTTTAGCAACCTGGACCTTCTGCATATTGTTAAGCCACACAATATAGGGCAACTATATTGCTTGCCCTATAGGAACTGTGATGCTCAGATTTCCAATTGTCCATCCTCAGCGTTTGCTCTCTGAGCTGAAGGTCAAACCCAGTCACAGGCCAATCCCATGTTTTGAGATAGACTCAATCATCTTATCGCTGTCACAAGCCTACTTCCCCATTTCCAAAATGTACTGCAGACAGTGTGGAGGAATGCAGCCAGATAGCTGTGATAAAATGTCTGTAGAGACCAACTCTGTCACAGCAGGCACTATGGTGACTCAATTTTCTTAGCAGTGAGCATAGGGTATTGCTTGGCTTTTGTTTTTGGAAATTTCTGTTTCAAACAAGGTGTTTGATCAGACCATGCCAAATATTATAACTTTGTTCTGATCTGTGGGGGAAAAAAAGTCTGTACTTAATGAGTTATGTTCTACATGTCTTTATGAAATTTGTCTTTTCTATATGGGAAGACTCCTTTGGGGGAAGTGTTACAACTGTTAAAAGAGATCTAATATTAATTTTTAAAGACTCAGTTATCAAACTGTTGCTTGTGAAAACACCCCTTGAAAGTGATGACGGGGAAGGGAATCTATTTCATCTGGCTTACACCTAACAAAGCTGGAAAAAGTGACCTTTGAAGTTTAGGAAAGGCTTTAGGCACTTTTTTTCCCTTCTTCTTCTTCCAAAAATAGCTATTGATTTTGGTGCCACAAGTTTTGGGTGCCCAACGTGAAAGGATCTGAGACTCAGTGGGTGGGTACTCTTCACTTTCTGAAAATCAAGCCACTTTAAGGTGTCTAGTGTTGGGCACCCATAACCACTAGTTGCATTTGAAAATCTGTCTTGGACTCAGCTCAGTATGCAAAAGGAAATCAAAGCTGCTGCAGCATGGGATACAGAACTTGAAATTGGAAAATATAGTAGTGGGTATGTAATAGCCATTCTAGAGATAAAGTGGGTGTGGCAACAGCTGTTTTATTGGACAAACTTCTGTTGGTGACAGAGAGAAGCTTTCAAACTACACACCTGAAAAAGAGCTCTGTCTAGCTCAAAAGTGTTTCTCTTTCACTACCCGAAGTTGGTCCAATAAAAGACATTACCTCACCCACCTTGTCTCTCTAATGTCCTGGGACCAGCACGGCTACAACAACACTGATAGTCATTACGTCAGTCCTCTTTCTGGTTAATGAGGGCTTTTGTTACCTTCACACACGGCCTCAGGAATAATATACACTGATGTCCTCTTGAGAATTAGGAGAAGGAAAAGAAATTGCCTTTAAGAGCCAACTGGATTGATACATAGAATTGTAGTAATGTAGGACCAGAAGGAACCTTGAGAGGTCATCTACTCCAGTCTCCAGCACTGAGGCAGAACTAGGTACTATAGACCATCCGTGGCTGGTGTTTGTCCGACTGTTCTTAAAAACCTCTGGTGACAGAGATTCCACAACCTCCCTGGGTAATTTGTTCCAGTGCTTAACTACCCTTACAGTTAGGAAGCTTTTCCTAATGTCTAACCTTACTCTTCCTTGCTGCAATTTAAGCCCATTGCTTCTTGTCCTGTCCTTAGTAGATAAGGAGAACAATTTATCACCCTCCTCTTTATCGCAACCTTTTACATACTTGAAAACTGTTATCATGTCCCCCATCAATGTTCTCTATTCTAGATTAAACAAATCCATGTTTTTCAATTTTTCCTTGTATATTTTCTAGACCTTTAATAATTTTTGTTGCTCTCATCTGGACTTTCTCCAATTTGTCCACATCTTTCCTGAACTGTGGTGCCCAGAACTGGACACACCACTCCAGCTGAGGCCTTATCAGTGCTGAGCAGAGTGGAAGAATTACTTCTCATGTCTTGGTTAGCTCGCTTCTGCTAATATATCCCAGAATGATGTTTGCTTTTTTTTGCAACAGTATTACATTGTTGACTCATATTTAGTTAGCGATCCACTGTTAACCCTGAGATCCTTTTCCGCAATATTCCTTCCTAGGCAGTCATTTCCCACGTTGTATTTGTGCATTTGATTATTCCTTCCCAAGTGTAGTACTTTGCATTTGTTCTTCTTGAATTTCATCCTATTTATTTCAGACCATTTCTCCAGTTTGTCAAGATCATTTTTAATTCTAATCATGTCCTCCAAAGCACTTGCAACCCCTCCTAACTTGGTATAATCCACAAACTTTATAAGTGTACTCTCTATGCTGTCATTCAAATAATTTATGAAGATATTGAATAGAACCGGATGAGGATTGGTCCCTGTGGGACCCCACTCAATATGCCCTTCCAGCTTGACTGTGAACCACTGATAACCATTTTCCAACCAGTTGCACCCACTTTATAGTAGGTTTGTCTAGGCTATATTTCCCTAGGCTGTTTATGAGAAGGTCATGTGAAACAGCATCAAAAGCTTTACTAAAGTCAAGCTACATCACATCTGCTGCTTTCCCACAAAAGCTTATTACCCCATCAAAGAAGGATATTAGGTTGGTTTGACATGGTCTGTTCTTGACAAATCCGTGCTGACTGTTACTTACCATCTTATTGTCTTCTAGGTGCTTACAAATTGATTGATTATTTGTTCCGTGATCTTTCTGGGTAATGAAGTTAAGATGACAGGTCTATAATTCCTTGGGTTGTCCTTATTCCCCCTTTTATAGACCGGTACTAGTCCTCTGGGATCTAACATGTCCTCCATTAGTTCTCAAAGATAATCGCTAGTTCCTTAAGTATTCTAGGATGTACTTTGTCAGGCCCTGCTGACTTAAAGACATCTAATTTGTCTAAGTAATTCTTAACTTATTCTTTCCCTTTAGTAGCCTTAGATCCTACTCCATTTACACTGATGTTCTCTAAGTTAGTCGTCTGATCACTGCTAACTCTTTTTGGTGAAAACTGAAACAAAAAAGGCATTTAACACGTCAGCCTTTGCCACGTTTTCTGTTGTTGTCTTTTCCTCCTCATTGAGTAACAGGCTTATCCTGTCCTTGGTCTTCTTGTTGCTTCTAATTTATTTATAAAGTGCTTTCTTGTTACCATTCGTGTTCCTAGCTAATTTAATCTTGTTTTGTGCCTTGGCCTTTCTAGTTTTGTCCCTACGTACGTGTGGTGTTTTTAATATTCATCCTTTGTAATTTGACCTAGTTTCCACTTTTTGAGTGACTCTCTTTTTTGAGTTTCTGGTCCTTGAAGAGTTCCTGGTTAAGCCAGGGTGGTCTCTTAAATAGGAAGTATGGTTTTGTATACATTGGGATAGTTTGCTCTTGTGCCATTAATCTTTCTTAAAAAACCTGCCAACTCTCCTGAATTCTTTTTTCCCCTTAGACTTGCTTCCTATGGGATCTCACCTACCAGTTCTCTGAGTTTGCGGAAGTCTGCCTTCTTGAAGTCCACGGTCTTTATTCTGCTGTTTTCCTTCCTACCATTCCTTAGAATCATGGACTCATCATTTCATGATTACTTTCACCCAAGCTGCCTTCCACTTTCAAATTCTGAACCAGTTCCTCCCTATTGGTCAAAACCAAATCTAGAACAGCCTCTCTCCTAGATGCTTTGTCCACCTTCTGTGATTAAAAAGTTGTCTCCAGTGCTTTCCAAGAACTTGTTGGATAATCTGTGCCCTGCTGTATTTTCCCAACAGATTATTTTCCCAACAGATGTTTGGGTAGTTGAAGTCCCGCCTCACTACTAACTCCTGTGTTTTGGATGATTTTGTTAGTTGTTTAAAAAAAGCTTCATCCGTCTCTTCTTCCTTGTTAGGTATCCTGTAGTAAATCCCTACATGACATCACCCACACTTCAAATTCTGAGCTATTGTATGGTGTAGTGTTGTACAAACATTAACAAGCTCTGAGCTATTGTGTGCTCTTCTTTAACCTTTGTAATGAAATCTCTTAGGCTATTCTAGTGAGGCTTTTCATAACCTGCTTCTAGACAAAAAATGTTTCTTAAATCATTTGATTAAAATGCAACTATAATTTGGGATTTAATTTGGGGAACCAATACTGGCTGATTGTCTTAAAGGGAGGGAGATAAAAAGATACTTAGGAGTAGAGAGACAATTTTTACCTCTCTATGTGGAATTGGTGGAACAAGAACTGGAATATTCCAATTTCAGTGTCAACGTCTGAAAAAGAATGTTGAAAAATTGGAGACGGTGCAGTAAAGAGCCACAAAAATGATTTAAAGGCTGGAAAATGCCTTGCAGCGAGAGATTTGAAGAGCTCAGTCTGTGAACTCAATCTCTTCAAAAAGAAGTTTGAGAGGTGACTGGATTCCTGTGCAGAAGTACCTTCATGGGGGGGAAAATACCAGGTTCTAAAGAGCTTTTTAATCTAACAGAGACAAGTATAATAAGAACGAATAGCTGGAGGTTGAAGCAGATTTTTACTTGTGAGGGTGATTAACAACTGCGACAAAATACCAAGGGAAATGGTGGATTCCCCATCTCTTGATGTCTTCAAATCAAGACTGGATACCTTTTTGGAAGATGTGCTTTAGTCAACTACTAAGTATTGGTCTCAATATGGGGTTACTGGGTGAAATTCTTTGGCCTGTGTTATACAGGAGTCAGAGTAGATGATCTAATGATCCCTTCTGGTATTAAAATCTATGAACATATGAATAAAACAGCTGTGATGTGTACCCAAGGTCCTTGTTTTCACAAAACAAAATAGAAACATAACCTGTTTTTTCTCACAGGTGGAGAACAAGTGTCCATGTTGCCAGTGGTAAGCCTTCAGATGTTATATGTATCAAGGCGTGGTTGCCACCTGTTTTTATAGATGGTAATTGAAATATAATAGGAATTCTCTTAACTGGCTATGCTGACAAATGTGTAAATAATAACTTGCACGCAATCCGGTCTCTGTTTGTTCTACCGAGCGATGTCATTCATCCCTTTCTGACTGAATTTGGATGTGCTCTTTCCAATTAAGTTAGTAAAATATCTATCTATGGTGGTTAAAGTTCCTCTAGCTCCACCTGGAATTTCTGGATGCTTCTTCTATACTATGCACTTAAAAAATTTTTTTTGATGGTTAGGTGATAAGCAGGTTGGGGAATTCTAGCACTTCCCAATCAATTTCTTTCTCCATGTAAGCATTAGGGTGGGGTTTTCAAAAGTGCCTAAGTGACTTAGAGGTACAAGTCGTATTGACTTTCCAAGTCATCTAGGCACTCTTCAAACTCCTACTCTTAATCTGGATTCTGAGTTTATCAGTCTAGCCATATTTAACTCAGAATACATCTGTGGAGATAAATTTTTTTTTCCTCCTTGAGATTGTATGGCATCAGTATTGGGAGGATGAGAAACAAGTAATTTAGTTTAAGAAGAACATTCATCTTGAGGGTATTTTTATTAGTTATGCTAAAAGCTGCTAAATATTTCATACATATCAGACCTTTTCAGATTTTTTCTACCAGGAAATGGGTAATTTAGCTCATACTCATTAGCCCCTTTTTTTTTTTCTTCAGTAGAAGGTGACTGTAGAATGCAATTAACTGGATGTGCAAGAATATAATAAAAATGATATAAAATTGCTTCTTCATGCACTGAAATCTGAAAATTCACTTTACTTTAGAAAAGCCTAAAGCTCCCTAAAAGCTGTGGTGGAAGAAATTGGTTTTATCAGGAAAGAATAATTGTGGGTGAGGAGTGGAAAATGTAGTAAGACTAATTGTGCTCTTTAGCTGGGAGAGTTGTGTGGTTCCCCCTGGAAATCCCAAACCTTAAATCTCAAATGTGTGGGCTTTTTTTCTTCTTCTTGTTAAATGTCTCAAACTCTTCTGGGTAAGGTCACTGCTTGCTCAGCCTTCAGATCTCTCAAGACCCATCTCTGGTGCAATGTCTGTAAGAAATCGGTCAGCTAATAATGGTTTGAAGGGCCAATGGGGATATTTGGAACTTCTTACACTTATAATTATGAGAACTACAGTGTGCATAAAAACTGTATTTATTTGATTGCATCTCTTACCTCCCTCTTGTTGTTTTAGAGTATAAGCTATTTGGGGAGGAGTTTGCATTAATGCCTGTTACCATACCTTCATAATGGAGCCACGAGCCTGAATATGGCCTCTGGGTGCCACCAAAACAGTCTGGGAGCATGTGTAATTCCGTGGGCAAGTTAATGACAGAAAGGTGTCATTTGATTTGTAAAAATCTACAGAATCCTAATTTCAATGGTGTCACCCTCTGCAGTGTGGCAGGGTGGGGCGGGGGAAGGAGAGGAGGGGACTCACTGCTCCCAGTTCCAGGTCCTCTGGTTGGTGGAAATTTTCTTAATATAGTGAGGTCGGAAATGGGTCAAGTTAGATATCATTAGAAAGCCATTTCTCCCATGAACACAAAGGTGTGACAAACCTAAAACAATTCTGTAGATATATAAGTCGAGAAAATGTTTAAAAATCAACATTTTTGTAAATTATACTTTAAACACTGGCTTGTCAGACATGCTGCCCTCACACACTTGAATGGTGGCCCTCAACTGACAGTACTGTGTTATCATTTAATGCTTGAAACATGATACGTGCCTAATTTTTTTTAATGTTACAGATTATATAAATGGAAGGAGTGCTTCCAGTTGATTTGCTATTATCGGGGGAGGGAAGAAAGAAGCGGTTCAGTGGTATTGATTATCAGCTTTGTTTATTTTGCTGAAAGAATTGTAATGAGGCACTGGTTAAGACATCAGCATCTAGTCAAAAATTACTGGAATCCCATCTTGAGACGGTATGCACATCGTTTATTATGCACATAATTAATTATAGTCCCAAAGCAGGAGCAGCTGAAGGTTGCTAAAAGTGGGGGGCCCACAAGTGCCAGAACTGAGGCCCTGCCTTTCCCATACCGCCCCTTCCCTTCTCACTCCTCTCTGCCCCCTCCCTCTCATTGCTCGCTCTTATGATGGGGCCATGGCCCCCTGACACACATACACATACACACACCTGTCCCAAAATAATTTATTACAAAATCCATGTTTTTAATTTGGTCTTGATCAGTTTTTTGGTATCAATGGGGAGATGAAGAGTAGACTAGTACCTGAATCTTTGGAGAATATCACTGCGAAGGACCTGGTTAAACACAGTGCTCAGTGGCACCTTTCATGCTACAAGAAGTGCATCCCTAAACTGAATTTGGCAAGGTTGGAGAGGAAGTACAGTGAGCATCAGGAAAAAGTTGAAGATGCCAGGAGAAGTGCCAACTATGGGCAAGAATTGCCTTGTCCTAAGACGCATGGCACACATTTCAAGATGAATACCTGCTTCTTCTACGGTAAGATGGAAGCTCAAACACACTCATTTAAGCACAGTTTCAACATCTCAGAAAGGTGAGAAACTGTATGAAGTAGTCACTCTTAGTGAGAACATTGCATGGAAAGTAAACTGGGTGCATTGCCCCAAAAGATGCCCACTCGTTGACTTTGCATATCACATTGAGTGCTGCATTAAAAATGTACGTAATGTAAGTAAACGGGAATAGAAACAAATACTGATTTTTACTCCTGCAAACTGTGCAACTCAGCTGGAGTTGATAAATTGCCTCACAGAAGCTCTAATGGTGAGAAGGTGGTGGGGATAGCTGATGCAGAGGCTAAATATAGAGAAATATGTGCTTTAAATGTAATTGAAGAGGACCAAATGCTTAGCAGAAAGGCTTTTAGAACATGTATTGAAGATGAACTATGGATATGGATGTTGTTTTTAGCAATCCACAGAAGTGAATCACCGCACATGTTCTTAAAAGCTGCAAGAGACGTGCCGCTATCAAAAGTGGAAGAAAGTACTGATGTCAACAGTAACATGAAGACTTCGTTTTGCGGAGGCCTTTTAGTGTAGCAGCCATAGATGTTATGGCTGAGGCGCAAGCTCTTGACAACCCAGAAACTGTTAACACCTGCTGAGATTCGGCTGAACACTTCAGATGAGGCTACAAAGAAAATACTAAACCTATGACTAAATCCACCTTGCGTTTGATGTATATGCAGAGGAATCAATTAAAAGTATTAACAGAAAGAAGAGACTCTGTGTGGTTTTGGTCCAATATAAATTCATTGACTCTATGAATATCTCCAGTGTCACAGTGAAGAAGCTGCTGTCTCATATTTACATGAAGGAGAGTTAACAGCATACATTGCAGGGAAAATGCTCCAGCATGCTAAGAATTGCTTGAATAATTTTGTCGTTTCATGGTGTAATGAAGCTGCTGCCTCACACTGTTCAGTGAAATTTCTTCTTAGCTTCCGTGAGGAGGCTGCCACTAAAATTATCTTGCATGCTATCAGTGCCACAGAGAGAGGTGCTATTAAACTCTGTAGATTTTTTGCATGCGAGACAGATGTTCTAATACTCTCTCTGAGACGTTACCCAAGATATATGCAAGATTCTGTTTTTGTGCCTGCTGCTGTGGAACAGAATTGCTGTAGACCCTCAGAGATATGTTCCTATCACTACGATCATTAAAAGCTGCCACACTGCCAGGTTTCTGCACCCTTTCAGGATCGGACACTGCTGGAAGGTTGGCTGGACAGACCAAATTATCTGACCTGGAAGGGAATTGATTCAGACTTCACAGACTCTCTCCTCGCTCGGAAGATGCTCAAAATGGCGGAGACACTCATTGATGAGGTCATAAATACACTGAAGGGATTCATATGCTGAATATATCATTTGAAGACCAACATTATGACACTTTCAGAGCTACGTTGGTGGATGTTGTCCAAGAAGCAGACAAATGGAGAAAAATTGGCACCGACAAAGGGTGCATTTGTACCTGCTATCAAAAGGGGCAAATTATCAAGCAATGAAATGGCTCCTGAACGATAGAGTGCATCCAAAACTACCCTCCCTGTTGGGCATGGATGGATATTGGATGGTGGACTAATCACACCAGTTATGTGTGAAATACCACGTGCTTCCAAGTCAGTCCTCCAGTTAATTGAATGCTCATCTGCAAAGACTGATGCTCACCACTCTACAAATGTTGGGCCAGCAGCCTGTCTTGTATGGAGATGTGAGAGTGCAGTGTGGATGAGGATCCATGATGACCTGGATGCAGACGACACAGATGATGAATCTGATGAATAAATGTTTTCAGTCCTATATGTCTGGGCTAACTTCCCTCCATTACCAAAGATCAATGTCTTTGTTTACATTTAAAAAAAAAAGTGTCCTTGTGTTTAAAGTAGGATTTTTAAAAAGTTGACTCTAAAAGTATTTCCTCAAATACATATCAACATAATTGTTCTAGGTTTGTCATGTTTGGTGCCATTGTGTTTGTGGGAGAAAAGGTTTTTGAATGATATCCAACTACACCCATTTCTGATGACTGCATTATCAAAATTTCCACCAACCAGAGGACCTGAAGCTGGGAGCTTAGGGCTTGGGGGAAGCAACGAGTTGCCTGTGCCACACTGCAGAGGGTGACTCCATTGAAATTAAGATTCTGTAGATTTTTACAAATCAAATGACACCTCCCTTACCTTTCTATCACTAACTTGCCCTCGGAATGATATTTTATGACCTGATACTTCCAGACTGTAATATAAATGTTACATAATCTTCCAGAGGCTTCTTTTCTGAATGACTGACTGAAAATGTCTGCCTCTGTATATGCTGTTCTCTATCACGTGAAAACAACCAAAAAGGAAAAACCCAGTTATATTTGTGGGATTACTGGTATGAGCTGGGTGAAACCTTGTTATGGGCCGAGTTTAAAAACTCATCCAAATGGCTGTGTGAACGTGCCCTTCGTTTAGGATGGTTGTAAGAGATGCTTAAGGGGGTCACATCTAAAACAAGGCCTATTAGAATCTGCCCAGAAACTAGCACTATGTGGGCAAGGGGAGGTATTGTGACCAGGTGGAGGGGTGATGAGAGAACACCCAGAAGCTGAGAACAGACAAGGGGGAGAGGCAAAAAAACCAAGAGAGCCAACCTGTAACCTGCGATCACAATGTGAACCCAGAAAATGCACTAGAGAGCATGCTTTTGGGTCTGTTGGCTACAGAGGCTTAGGGCTATAAGCTAAGAAACTACTCTTTTTGTTCTAGGTTCCTCCTGTATTTGGAGAAGCAGGACTTTGCACATTTCCTTGTAAATAAACAAGATTGCATCAAAGAAAATACCAGACTCCATCAATTTCTACTTCCAAGTGGAACAGCCCCAGGGCCCTGAAATTTGACTAGTTGCTTGGGTCAAAAAGGGGCAACATTACCTGTATTATTTCCAATTCCTAGTTGTTGTTGTTTTTTAAATAGTTCTCAAACACTGAAGGGCAAAATATAGATATAAATTGTTTCATTTTAAAAACAAATTAATACATACATCAGTGAGTAAACCTATGCACACAACTGAACACTGGCTTCTTATTATGCTGTGTTAGTTGTCTATAACCATGCACCTATCCAAGCTGGCTGCCATTAGTGCTAATAGTATCTCTGAGCATCAGGGAAGACCTCAGCCTATCATGAAACCTTGTAGCCATAATTATGAGAAATTCATGTGGATATCGGCCCTCCATTGGCTTTGACAGTATGGCTTGTTATTTGGTCAGGCTTATTGGCAACACAGTGGGACAATATTTCTGTGACTGAGGGTAGAATTTCCAAGCATTAGATCTGTAGTGTGAAAACTTGAGTTAATTTCACTCTGTGTGCCATTATATTGAACGTCTGTGCATTTCTACTAGAAAAGTAAGTTGCACAAGTTTCTTCTGAGAACTAAGTCCTCTGATTCATAAAACTTCTTTCTTCCTTTTGTGCAGCTGGCCCATAGGCTGTTAAAACAGAAGGAACTGGCGTTAACTGAGGGTTGGCTGACAGTTAGCAGTAGTGCCATAGTAGTTTAAATGGTCAGCTTCCTTTAGAGACAGCTTTAGACTTACACATGAAACAAGCAGAACTGATAGTATCTGACTGATTACATTTGTGTGTGTAATCACAAATAACTACAAGAATTAAATTCTATCTCAACTCTTTTTGCTGAAAACCCTCCTCCCAACTATTTAATAACATTCTACCATGTGACCCCCATGTGACATTGTGCAGTCCATATGGTTTTATAAAAACATGATAAGTGAATATAATGTAACTGGAATATGTTTCATGCAAAAGGTCTCTTGTAAGGTATCATTACAAAGCTTATAATCTACTGAGTGTGATCATCCTATTTGTATAAATGTACCACTCTTGTATCCGAAACTAGAAATATGAAATATAACTGAGGGCCTATTGTAATTATGTAAAGTGTAGGCCATTAATGGTGGTTTGAAATCTTGATGACTCCCATTAACTAGGACCATTGTCTGCAAATGGCTGTTTTACACCTGTAAGTCTTCCTGTATACCTGTGTGCTAGCAAGTGGGTAATGAAGTCTTACAGTGACAAGTAATCATGTCACCTGAACTGGAATCCATCTTTAACCTGGTGCTTTTCCAGTGAGGGGGGGTAGAAACCCAGAGAGAGACAAAGAATTCCCGCCTTATGCAAAAGATATATAAAGGGGTGGAACAGAACAAGAGAAGAGAGGAGCCATCATGAAGAATCCCCTAGCTACCACCTGAGCTGGAACAAGAGCTGTACCAGGGGAAAGAATTGTGCCCAGGCCTGGAAGGTGTCCAGTCTGAGGAAAAACTTACTGAAGCATCTCTGAGGGTGAGATTATCTGTATTCAGTGTTTGATTAGACATAGATTTGCGCATTTTATTTTATTTTGCTTGGTGACTTACTTTGTTCTGTCTGTTACTACTTGGAACCACTTAAATCCTACTTTCTGTATTTAATAAAATCACTTTCTACTTATTAATTAACTCAGAGTATGTATTAATACCTGGGGGAGCAAACAACTGTGCATATCTCTCTATCAGTGTTCTAGAGGGCGAACAATTTATGAGTTTGCCCTGCATAAGCTTTATACAGGGTAAAACGAATTTATTTGGGTTTAGACCCCATTGGGAGTTGGGCATCTGAGTGCTAAAGACAAGCACACTTCTGTGAGCTGTTTTCAGGTAAACCTGCAGCTTTGGGGCAGGTAATTCAGACCCTGGGTCTGTGTTGGAGCAGACGGGTGTGTCTGGCTCAACAAGACAGGGTGCTGGAGCCACTGAGCTGGCAGGGAAAACAGGAATAGACGTATTCTTGGTACATCAGGTGGCAGCTCCCAAGGGGGTTTCTGTGAGTTAACCCGTCACACCCCATATCTTCTTTAAATCTCTCTATTGATTTCCGATTCTTATCACATAAAATTCAAGTTCCTCATCCTTGTCTGTAAGGGCCTACATAATCTTAACATCGCCTACATCTCTGCTTTCATTTATTGCCTCTACTCATCACAATCCTGTTGCTTTACTCCTCCCTTCAGCTCTTTCTCCCATTCTTTGCTTTAGTGCCCGCTATCTTGCTGCCCCTTATTCTTGGAGCAGCCGCCCTGCCTTTACCCACCAAGCACTTGATCACTCGTCCTTGAAATATCTTTTTCAGGAACACTGACAGTAAGTTAGCCCCCAGGCCCTCCCACTCCTGAACTGTCCTATATATTGTCTCGTAGCTAGAATGTAACATCTTTGCCAGGGAACTTGTCTTATCTACGACCTGTGAATCATTGTGTATGTTTGTTCTACAGCACGCAGAGGTCTTGTAACAATTCTTCCCACCTCCAAAAGTATGTACAAATTATGGGCCAAATCATTAGGTGTTTTAAATGCCCATGGAAAAGCCAAAAGCCATTTTAAAATAGAGGTTTCGCTTGCAATGTCAGGGCTTGGTCCTATGTAGCTGAGCTATATTATTCACCTTGCCCAGTCAGTAGGTAAGAGCGGCTGGTGAGCGAAGGGCTTGAATGAGAACTAGCTCGCAGAGGTTCAATCCAGACAAGATTGGTGGAGGACAATGGTGGTGGTGGTGGTGGCTTTATTTTATATAATAGTAGTGGCCAGAGGCTGTGATCTTCATTACATCACTATCAGGGTGGGTGCTGTATGGTAGATATGTTGCATGTCCAGGAAGATGTATTCCATGACAGGCTAAGAAAGTGAGTAGCATGCAGAGGGGTGGGGAGGGGAGAGACCATATGTACTTGCACATCTGTAAAAATATTTGTTTTTTTGTAATCCATTCAATAAATATCAACTTTACCCAGCTACCCTTCGCCTTGCCCTTTAAACATTGTTGTGTTTCTTTTAGGTGTTGTGGCAGAAGTAGTGTCTTGGGGGAGGGATTTGAATGGAGACTGTAACGGCCTCACCAAGGAAGGATGTTCCATATGGAGTCTGGAGAAAATTGTGAAGGCATTTGTGGAAGAAGTAGATCAGTGGGTGGCTGAAGCTGGCCTCATTGGCGCTGTGTGTGTGTGAGATAGAGTAAGTTGGAAGGAGAAAAGTTATAAAGGGCCTTTATGTTGGCATAACTAGTTGGAGGAAATGGCAGAAGTAAATCTGACCATTTTTCATTCCTGGAGTCTGCAACTTGGGGTTCTGGTTGGATTTTAGACAGCTTTTGTATATCTAGAAAGTAGTGGGTGGTGACCAAGGATGCTTTTCTGACTCCCAATCTGATCTTGGGCCCCGTCTACACTACCCGCCGAAATCGGCGGGTAGCCATCGAACTATCGGGGATCGAATTATCGCGTCTTGTCTGGACGCGATAAGTCGATCCCCGAACGCGCTACTTCGAACTCCGGTACTCCTGCAGGGCGAGCGGAGTTACCGGAGTCGACGTGGGAGCCGCGAACTTCGATCGCGGCGCCGCGCGGACGCGAGGTAAGCGCGCCAAATTCGAACTAAGCTACTTCGACTTCAGCTACGCGAATAGCGTAGCTGAAGTCGAAGTAGCTTAGTTCGATCCCGCCCCTAGTGTGGACCAGCCCTGGGTGAGGAGAATGTGATCACTTCTTCTGGATGCCAATCTTGCCCCAGTCCTATGGGCATCTCTTACTTCCAGCTTGTATTACAGGATTATACTGTACATGAAACGTCAGGTAGTGCAGAATCCAGCTGTTCCTCATACTTGCAGAGAGCACATTATGGCTGTGCGCCACAATCTCCCCTGGCTTCTACTTTATTTCTGGTTGTCTTGAAGATCTGAGGTCATTAGAATCATGGTGTTCTTAATGAGAGACCCTTCATGTCAGAATATGCTCTCACATGGGCATTTGTGCACGTGTACAAGCTTTTCAAAATTTAGCCTTGTGACTGTTGCTTTTGCAGCTGTAGTAGCTCACCAGAGTGGTTGCACATCAGCTTGAGGCTAGAAATTTAAAAAAGTGAATCTGTTGGAAAGCAGAGAGAGAGATGTTAATTCTTTGGAACTTATTTTAAGACAGTATGTTGGTCTTTTGCTTAAAAACTTTCATCTTTAGGCTTGAGGAACCTAATGGGGAACTATAATTCTTCTATTTTAGATTGACTCTGAAAGTTTGGCTTCAACCTTTAAGCGCCAAAGCTTTTGGTTCTTCCAGGTGTAAGAAGAGGCAGTCTCTGCAGAACATGCACATGAGACTCTTCAGTTGCCCAAGAGTCAAGGGAATAAGGCCCTTCATTTAATTATAGCAATGGAATTTTGCAAAAAACAACACAATGCTAACTTTCTCCAGCAAAATGTATGATCAGAGGCTTTTGTAGATAGTTTTCATACCGCACTAATGATCGGATGTTCCTTTGTTTAATTAAATTTGGTCTACTTCAGCATAACACATGTAACATGGCAAAAATGAGAACCATTAATGTAGGCCCTATATTGATATCTTATACTTTTTGTGTTTTATGATTGTTAAAAGGATATTGGCCTCAATAGGCAGTAAAGGCTAATTTGTTGACCTTGCTGACAAACGTTTGAATGAATTTACTTTAATTCACTTTTTTTTTTTTTATTAAGTTCTTGAC
Organism: Platysternon megacephalum; assembly: GCA_003942145.1. Classification (NCBI taxonomy): domain Eukaryota; kingdom Metazoa; phylum Chordata; order Testudines; family Platysternidae; genus Platysternon; species Platysternon megacephalum. The sequence goes on along the minus strand of QXTE01000113.1, from coordinate 4,684,382 downwards.
CCCTGGTGGTTTTAAGCTCTTCTCCAACATTCAGTGGCTATTAGCCAGGATGGGCAGGGATGGTGTCCCTAGGCTCTGTTTGCCACAAGCTGGGGATGAGTGACAGGATGGATTACTTGATGAGTACCTGTTCAGTTCATTCCCTCTGGGGCACCTGGCATTGGCCACTGTTGAAAGACAGGATGCTGGGCTAAATGGACCTTTTGTCTGACCCAGTATGGCCGTTCTTATGTTCTTAAAATGAAGAATTTATTCCTGTATCTTTACAGTTTAAACATACACACACTATAAGCTCCTGACTGCATCAAATATTTGTGCACACTGTCATGATTTATGTACTGTGGTAGTGCATCCGCCCAGGTGTGCTAGGCACTGTATACACAGTCCCTGCTCCAGAGATTTTACAGCATGTAAGCAGCCACTCTGTAGGAAACAGGACACATAAACACAATCCAACTGTTACGTATTATTTAACACTTGTATTGCAGTAGCCTCGAGGCTAACCAGGTGCTGTACAAACATATACTAAATGACAGTCCCTGCCCCAAAGAGCTTGCAGGCTAAAGGACAAGACATATTAAGAGGATCAGACAAATAAGAAGGTTGGGGTGGAAGATAGGATAACAAAAATAAAATGTATTAAACTTTTATCCAGTTGGGGGCAGTCATCACAACTCGCCACTTGCCTCACTGTTATCAGGTTGCTCTTTACTGCATGCATTATGGAAGAGGTACGTTTTAAGGAGAAACTTGAAGGAGGATAAAGGTGGTGACTTTATGGATTTTGATTGGAAGATTTTCCAGTGAAGCAGGGGATGGAAAGGGTGAAAGTACTTGCTGAAGATGTCAGCTGCCAGCATTGGCAGAGCAAAGGCAGAAGTTGATGACTTAGGGAGGCCTGCATTCAAAAATGATACATATTTAAAAATTGGCTAACCAGAAAATTGTATTTTTTTTTTAAAAGACTTGTTTATTGAGGTAAGAATTAAAAATCATACAATTGCCGATTTGCTTTTTTCCATTTAAGGTAGGTAAAGAGGCCACCGCAACGTTGAGTCTATTTATAAATAATATTCAATATGTTTAAAATGTTGAATGGCTTGGCATTGTATGCCTCTTCCTTTGCTCCCACTTTTCTTCCAAAATTCCTGCAACTGAAATTATAAGCATGCAAAAACAAAACAACTGGCCACATTCTTAAATTCATTGCATGGGGTACCGTACGTCTCTGCACCAAACACCATAAAAGGGAAGGACACAATTCTCCCTGGGTAGAAAGATTTTATTCTCTTTTAAATGGTTTAAACCACTGCTTGATATTTGAGTTGCAGATGTGTTACTCTTTGCTTTTATTGTCTGCTCCTTGATCTTCTGATTTAAACAACTGTGTGTGGGATGTGTTGACTGAAAGCTCTATATTGTGAGGTTTAAAGTTTGTAAGGACTTCAAGACATGTGGATGAAAGGCACCTAAGAGCAAATGACTTCATATTTAGAAGAAGACTTGGACCAGCTGAACTGTTAGCCTTGTTGATCCTGCTCTGTATGTGAGAAGCTTTATCTTCTTACCCAACATCTTAGGGCTTTTTTCAGTGCTTAATTTTTGCCAGAGCTGAGCCCCAGCACCTCCAGGCTGGGCAGTTCATAGCCCTGGCACTAGGGTTGCCAACTTTCTAACTGCTGAAAATGTGACACCCTTCCCCCGAGGCCCCACCCCCGGTCCTGCCTCTTTCCCAGGCCCCACCCTTGCTCTCTTCTCCCCCCTGTTGCTTGCTCCCCCCCGTCCCAGGACTCACCTGCCACCTGCAGAGCCGGGCTGGGAGGAGCTGACGTGGTACCTGCCTGCCCAGTCGGGGCATGGAGTGAGGGGGGAGGGGGGCGCGGTGTCGGTCCCTGGAGCAAGGGGCCAGGGTGGCAAAGTTGGGGCGGGTGGGGTCCGACAGGATTCTCCACTCCCCCCCCCCCCCCCCCCCCCGCCAACCTATCTGCCGGATTGGCTGGAGCCGGCCGAGAGCCAGCCAGCCAGCCACTTCTCTCCATGAGCAGAGAGCAGCTCCTCCAGGCTCCAGCCGCAGCTGCTGCACTTCCCGCCCTGCGGTGGTGGAGGCCGGTTACTGCGGGTAACCGGACTTTTAGTGGCCGGTTAGCACTGCTGACCAGACACTGCCAGGTTCCCTTTTCGACCGAACTTTCCAGTTGAAAACCGGACACCTGGCAACCCTACGCCGGCACCTCTGCGCTTACTGCATCAGTTATGAATGTAAAAAAATTGCTTGAGCCCCGGCACCTCTTTCATTACAAATTAAGTACTGGCTTTTTTGTTACCTTCTTGAATTATTGGCAAGGAATTTAACCTTTCTTCATTTGGTCAGTATTGGACTGAATGCATTTTTAGTGCTAAAGACCATATAACTCTTCAATTCACTTGTCTGTGCATAGTAGAGGTAAGATCATGCACCGCTCTGGGAAGGCTAAAAGGGAGCTTACTCTTTTTGGGCCTTATGAAGGGGAGGGGGCTGATTGGGAGTGGGGATGAGGAGAGCATACCAAACTGTTGGCTACTTTTGTTACCCTGGTTACAAGGTGGCTGAATTAAGATACTTGGAATCCAGATGCTATTCTCCAGACACCATGAGATTTGTAAAAATTATAAGGTTGACAATACTTCCGGCTTAAATACATGTTGTGTGTTGTTTTTTTAAATACTCTGAATTATTAACTTACTACAGAGAGGTTTATTCGTGTAATATCCTCTCTGAATACAGAGAAGCAATGTTATTTCAGGAGCTTCACTGGCATCCAGGAGGAAAATATAGTTTCTAATGTATTCTGGAGTTGTATAGGAAAGCAAAACTTCACTTTTGAATGTATTGGTGGCATTTTCTATACATGTACAAGAACTGTCAACTAAGGGAAATTGTTGGGACTCTTCTATTTTATCCAAGGTCACAGGACAATAGAAGTGAAGAATATAGAATACCATGAAGTAGTATGGAAGATCTGTATTATCTACAGTGCTGTTCTTTTGACAGCCATTTAGTAATGGGGGCTGAATTGGGGGATATAATGTATATTGCTGCTGGTTGAGAAATGGGGAGCATACTATTCTCTCTCCCCTCCCCAATGCCCCCTAAAAAACCCAAACAAATCTGGATTTGATAAAATTGTTGTTTGTAGGAACAGTTATGCTGTCAGTCAGCTCACCCTGGGCTTTTTAAAGGTCTAGATAACTGGAAAGAACCTACTGTATTTGCTAAACATATGTTGGAAGCAAAACTGTTTTCCATAATGTTGTAATGCTACTGGAGTTTTAGTTTTCAAAGCCAAGGGAAGTTAAATTTAAAATAAACTGTTCTTGGCTACTGGTTAACAACATTTTGTTTCATTATAATGACTTCAAGAAACTTGCTGTTGTGCCCAAATTTAGTTACCTGTTTGTATGTGGGCTTCACGTTTGGAAACCACTGTCTGCCATTAAGTAGTGTAGGATGTAAGCTAGGACTTACTGTGCTTTGGCTTAGGCTTCTGATATGAGCATGTAGCTTACGGTGTGATTATTTTTGTTTCTTGTTCTTAAAATGTGTATACAGTGTACTGTGACTAGTTAGCTTTCCTATTGCCTTCCATATTCAGTTACTTAATTTAAAGACTATATTTTTCAATGTTAGAAACTGAAAGCCAAATTTACTTTTGAGTGTAAAGAGACCGCTCCTGTGAGTAAGGACATCAGTTTTAGGCCCTTAATGCTCAACTCTGCACTTTCTTAATAGTTTAGCATAAATTGGTATTTGTATGCTGTTCAAAAATAAATCAAAGCAAAATGAAGGATGAAGAGTTGTACAGATGGCTTTTCTGAGTCACTGTCTGTAGCCTAAAAGTAGATAACTAATCAAAAGGGGAGCACAGTCTGAGGCTATGACTTCACTAGAAACGCTGCAGCGCTTCTGTGTAGACACTTACTACAGTGACAGGAGCAGTTGTCCTGTCGTTGTACAGTAGAACATTAGCATTACGAACACCAGACTTACGAACTGACCAGCTAACCACACACTGGAAGTACGCACTCAGGCAGCAGCAGAGACTAAAAATAAAAATAAGAATTGAATATAGTACGGTGTTAAACGTTAACTATTAAAAAAAAAAAGGAAAGCAGCAGTTTTTTCTTCTTCATAGCGAAGTTTCAAAGCTGTATTAAGTCAATGTTCAGTGGTAAACTTTTGAAAGAACAACCATAACGTTTTGTTCAGAGTTACCAACACTTCAGAGTTATGGACAACCTCCATTCCCGAGGTGTTCATAACTCTGAGGTTTTACTTTAGTTAAGCCACCTCCCTGAGAGGAGATAGCGAAGTTGACGAAATAATTCTTCCATCATCTTAGTGCTGTCTACTCTGGGGGTTTGGTCGGTTTAACGGTTTTGCTCACAAGTGTGGATATTTCAGTCCTCTGAGTGACCTAGCTGGATTGACCCAACTTTTTGGTGTAGATCTGGCCTGACTCAAGTCTTACCTTAGAGGAAAAAAATCCAGGAATATTTTTGAAGTACTCATATGTTATCTCAGACTGAGTGCATAAAAACAAATCAGGAGACTTGATAAATTAAACCAAGAATCTGTGTCTTATCCTACCTATATACTTCTGGCCCATATCTTTGTATCTGAGCACTTTACAGCATTATTGAAGTGACCCTCACAACATTTCTGTGAAATAGGGAAATATTGTCTCCATGTTCCAGAGAAGGAACTGAGGTGTCCAAAATCAGACAGGAAGTCTGTGGCAGAGTTGGAAGTAGAACCCAGGTCTCTTGCGTCAGTTCTGTGCGTTCAACCACAAGAGATTATGGAAGTGGCTACTTAAAGATGTGTACCTCTGCCATAGTGCAGCCAAAGTTGTGTGTGTGCATGAATTCCCTTTCTCTTGTAGTCATGATATAATGCCTTGTACATATGCAGTTTGATTACTCTTACCTTAACAGACATACCTAATCATAACTATAACCTGTCCCTGGTAATAAAATCAACTGATTCTCTGGCAGTCTGTGTGCCATAGGTGGACTACGTACCTGCTGCATGAAAAAGTATTTTGCAGTCAAACCTCGCAGATGCACACTGCAGGTTACTGAATTTTGAAGTCTAGCAAATTTTGTATCTCTTTTTTTTTTTTTTTTTTTAAAGGATAATTAAAGCAAACAATAATAGAACTTGAGTGCTAGAAAATGTGCTATAGCAAACTTTGGAAGACCTCGGCTATTAAATTGCTGCTGAGAAGCAGGGAGGGCATATAGCACTGTGTGCGTATTAAATGAGGTATGTGCCCTGTAGAGGTTCTACTGTATTTGTACATTTGTTAGCTACAGTGAATGATTTGTTCTGTGAATACTAAACAGCATGAAAAGGAAGGCTTTGTTAATTTTCAATCTCGTTCATAGCAAATCCCCCACTTAATTTTCCCCTTCAGTCTGAGTCCTAACTACCTGAGAAGAAGATGGGCAAAACTGAATGCAGTGCTCTAAATGAGTCACTCTTCATATGTCATTACAATTTGTTCTGTATTTTAGTGCACTCAGTCATCCTACTAGCATTGCTGCACTCTTCATATAATTTTTCCCTGACTTCAACATGATGATTCCTTAGGATCTTCTGGAAAAAGATGATTTGTGTATGAGATGAGAAATCAAGAGTACTGTTTGTCAATACTCTCTTATTATGTTACAAATTCCCAAATTAAATTTAATCTATAAATCCATTTGCGGTTTCTTGGAATAATCTCTCGATTTAGTAACCAAAATAATTTGGTCCTCATCAAACTTTACCAATGGTACTTAGATACTATGATGATGGGCACAGAAGAAAACAATATTGTATATAGTGTCCACTTACATATTTATTAATAATTAAAAGACTAACACTGGCCCCACAACAGACCCGTTAGAAAACTCAGGAGATTGTGGAAACTTCTTCACTGGAGGTTTTCAAAAGGAGGCTAGATGGCCATCTGTCTTGGATGGTTTAGACCCAACAAATCCTGCATCTTGGCAGAAGGTTAGACTAGATGACCCTTGTGGTCCCGTCTAACCCTCTGATTCTAACTATTGACCTATCATTACTCTAAGGAGCTTTCGATTTCTTTTCACCTAGCCAGTTTATAATTCATAACAAGATTTTATTTTATTTAACCTGATAAGACTTCATTAAAAATGTCATAAAATCCAAGGAAAGTGTCTCTCTGTATACATTTTAAAAGGGTTAAAGGCGTAACACATTTTTTCCTATCAAGTTATACCAACCGAAGTGCTACGTTAGTTGCTGTTGATTTGTCTACTGCTAAGGAGAGGCTGACTGGGTCTCTAGTTCCCTTGGCAATTCCTTTTAAAACAGGCATCACGGTAACAATTTTCCATTCTCTAGGAGCTGTTTTCCATTCCACATACAGTGTGTGTCATTGTCGGGAATAACAACACAACACACACAGTTTCAAAGTAAAAGAAGCTGATGCCACACAGTTTACTGTTTGGGGCATTTCAGCATAACAGGAATTTCAGTTTGCTTCTATCATTCCTTCTTTCTGCAGGTCCTTAATATTGAGATACCTTCATCGCCCCTTTGGGATCTCCTGCTCCTGCACAGCATGCACTTGGCTGGTGATATTGCACCCACAATAGAATAGGTGTGAGGCTTGCAGACTTCCTTATCAGGGTTAATTCTTCCCGGTCACATTTCAGAGCAAGTGTGTATGTTCCCTTCAGTGGTCCCCCAAGAGCACCCACTCTCAGGCTTCCAACTCCTCGGGTCATCACCTCTCGCAACTGTCAGTCTGTCAAACTCCATCATGCCCCCTCTCCGCCATACTTCTTTAAAAGTTTCTCATATCCTTATTTTATACCTTGATGGCTGTAAAATAAGAGCCTTGCATGGTGTCAAGTATCAGGGGGTAGCCGTGTTAGTCTGTATCCACAAAAACAACGAGGAGTCTGGTGGCACCTTAAAGATGAACAGATTTATTTGAGCATAAGCTTTCCTGGGTAAAAAACCCACTTCTATAGATGCATCTGAAGAAGTGAGTTTTTTACCCACGAAAGCTTATGCCCAAATAAATCTGTTCGTCTTTAAGGTGCCACAGGACTCCTCATTGTTTTTGTAAAATAAGACTATTTAAAGGAAAATCTCCTATATTGGGGAGGAAAGGAAGTTATCTTATCCCTATAAACCGGCTCCAGCATAGTTCATTGGCAGATGTGATGTCACCTGCAGAGTGAATCCTGACTCTGGGATGGCTCACCAGCTGGGTTGGAGGTCATGGTTGGTTCTGTACTTCGTGGACCTGTTGGCATGGAGAAAGGTAACTCTGAAATTGCTGTTATTAAAATGCTCCCTTAAATATTCACCTGGGGCATTCAGTTTATATTACTAAAGGGGTAAGGGTGTGTGAGTGTGTGTGGGTGTGATATTGTATGAAACAAGTAGTCTCTATTGGCCTTCTACTTAGCCATTATCATTTGGCAGTTTCCAGTAGGCTGGTGGAAATGGGATTTGAGGACAGAGTTAATAACTTTATGGACTAAGTTCAATGATGTTTTATGTATGTGAGGCAGGATGGTGGAAAGCTTGAAGGTTTTTGTGAAAGAAGTGTTGTTGGGAAATGGGTGATGGAAGCTGGCATAATTGGCATAGTAGAAGCAATACAGTCAGATACCAGAGAAGATAAGTAGGGAGGGGAAGAATTGTGAAGGACCTTAGGTGGGAACGAAAAGATTGAATTGGTTGTTGTTTAGAGAGTTAGTCAGTGGAGGGAATTTGAGAGAGAGGGTGATGTGCTCACAATGCTAGGTCAGGAAAATGAGCTTAGCAACAGTGTTTTTTTTTAAATGGATCCAAGGAAGAAAGTGGGCGTCAGGAAGACTAGATAGGAGAAGCTGCATTAGTCTTTAGATAAAGGTCTGCATAACTTCACATGGGAGATTGGTTTGTGATTCCTTTGCCTTGTCTATATCAGGCGAATGTGTGTTGCAGTCTTCCAGCAATAGTGGAACAGCACCAACACTGGGAAAGGTGTAAGCGCTAGTGTATGTGGGGTTCAGAATCTCTTGCCAGCATGTTTTGAACACCTGCTCATGAGGAGTGACAGGAATAGGGAGCCAGAGGTGTCTCTGGCATGAGCTCCTTTATAGCTATACAGTGGAGGTTCTGCAAGTTGTTCAGCAGTATTTGGGTGTTTTTGCAATGTGTTAAAAGTGAAAAAGCATAAGTGGGTTTTGTGCCCCTTTGCTGATCTGTGATTGTATAAATAAGGTCTGAAAGGTGGTCAAATATGTTAACAATTTTAGAAGTGGAGGACTAGGATGACAGGAGAAGTGATTAGATTATCAAGCACTGTGGAACTGAAACAGGAGTGAGGGAGAAGTAGTTTTTATTCAGACTGTTCAAAATGTTTCATGGTTATGATAATACTCACTTAACTTAAACTGAGGAGAAAGGACATCTTTAAAATTAAACACTTCCACTTCTTTAATTAAGACCAGAGGCCTGCTCTACACTAAAAGATGAGGTCAACATAAGCCACTTTGCATTGACCTGGATGTGCATGTGTCTACACTTAAATTGGTCTCCCACTGATGGTAGCACCCTAGTACAGCGATGCAGTAATACTACCTCCCCAAGCAGCGTAGAGCTGTGGTCAGAGCATGGAGGTCGATGCAGTGCAAATAAATATAGACACTGCATTACCTATGTTGACCCTAACAGTGCTCCAGCAGCTGTCTCACAATGGCCGATACTGGCTGCTTTGGTCACAACTGTGTACTCCACTGCAAACGGGTTGCAGAGACCGGAAGTCACTACCACCGCCCCTTTTTAAAACCCAGCACATTTTTGAAATGCCTTTTCCTGATTGCCCAGCTTGGCAAGCACACCTAGCAGCTCTCTCTGGTTGTGTGCCACTGCCCAGCTGACCATGCTGGCTACACGCTCCTGCCTGGAGCATACAGGAGGTATTGGATCTCTTGGGCCAGAGAGAAGAAGAGGCTGTGCAGGCACAGCTAGGGAGTGGCTGTAGAAACATGGACATCTATGAGCAGATTGCACAGGGCGTACAGAAGAAGGGGTACAACAGGGACCAGCAGCAGTGCTGCATGAAAGTGAAGGAGCTGTGGCAGATATACCAGAAGGCCAGGGAGGCCAACTCTTGATCCGGTGTTGAGCCACAGACCTGCCACTTTTACAACTTGGCAGAGTCCCCACCGCCACCCCGCAGACCGCTTTGGATACTTCCAAGGAGCCCGAGACGCAGACCCCTGCCATGAACAGCAAGGATGAAGTGGATGCGGAAGAGGAGGAGGAGGAGGGGTCCAGCTGTGCAATGAGCCAGGAACTGTTTTGAGACTCCACTGCAGTCCAATCAGTCCCGGCAGTTGAGCATGGGTGATCCTCATGTGGGGGAAGGAATCTTGGGCACGTGTGTAAATGTATTTCCCATTACAGTGATGTACTGATGCCCCCAACTTAACAGAACACAGCTATTGACTTTTCATTAATTTACTTGTGCTAGAAGAGGTATCAGTTCAATTGAGAGTTAGACTTGTTATCTGCTTTTCATTCCCCTGTAGAGTTAGGCAGAGGGGGCCATGCAAAGCCATTTGTTTGTCTGCACAGGGTTGTTCCTTAAATCCTTTTGAGAGATCTCGGGGCACTCTGCAATCCTCTCCTGAAGGTTTCTAGGGAGGGCTGCCATATTTCTTCCTTCACAGTAGGACACTTTCCCATGCCATTTGGCGATAAGTTCGGCAAGCACCATTGTAGTACTCAGGCTAGCAGCATACAGGCCCAGGCAGCTTTGGGATGCCAGCAGCAGCTGTGCTGTCTGTGCCTTTGGTATCCTCAGGAGTGAGATATTAGCTAAAATCACTACCACCCGTGGAAAATGGTGCCAGTATTCAGTGCCATTGTCCTATCCTCATAGTTTCATGCAACTGAGCAATTCCCTCTTCATTTCTGTGTCCTTGGTGGGCTGTATTCACTATGGCTGATGCTGGTGAGTGGTGCCCTGCACAAGTGCTCTGAGGCAGTAGTGTTAAGTTTTACACAAGATATGCTTATTTTGTGGAGCTAGGGAAGGGAAGTCTGAATCTTAGCTTTCATTTTCTGTTGTGACTGTACTGACAGTGGTACCTCTGAGTGTTTTATCGCTATCTGCTGCCATTGTGGCTTTGAGGGGTTCCCCTTCCATACCCCTGAACGCCTGAGCCAGATACAGAGGAGAAAGAAGAGGACTCAGGATGACATGTGCAGCAAGATTCTGCAAGCCAGACCTGCATCAGACCTTGAGCAGAGGGCCTGGAGGATGAATATAGTTGGCTGTATGGAGAAGAAAGGAGTGGACAGGAGGAGGCCCAGGAGGAAAAGAAGAGAGAGATGTACTAGAACATAATGGGGCTTCTTTGGCAGCAAACACAGATGCTTGAGACTCTGGTGGACCTATAGGGCTAACAGTCATGGGGGCACCTCCCTTTGCAGGCCATGGAGAACTCCATGTCATTGCCTACCTACAGGTCCCCCTCAACATTCCACACGGCCTCAGGGGCCACCTACCTACCCCTGCCACTCAGAGGCGGTGCTAGACCTTTGGGGGCCTAAGCAGGAATATTTTGGGGGGCCTCCCCACACACAACAAAGCAAATACTAAAAAAGCGAATAGGGAGCCCATTTGAGCTGCTCAGGGCCCTAAGAAATTACTTAGTTTGCTTATGCTCTGCTACCACTCCACAGCTTCATACACAGTGACATGCGAGAGCCACAGTTGCAGTATGTGTAGCCAAAATGGACATGAATGTTCTTTCACCCCGTTAACTTCTGTTCCATTAATTTAAGATTTTAATGTGTTAACTTGTAACTTGCACATAATGTTTTTTGCACTGGTTTTGTTACTCCATAAAATTTTGTTTTGGGGAAAGCAGTTAAACTTTATTCGTTCCCAACATATCCTGCAGCATGTAATGTAGAATGCCTGACGGGACTGAAAGCATCTACTTATTTGTTATGTACATTGGGACATAACTCATAGGAACAGTGACAAACACGGTGTAATAATCATAAATGCACATCGAGCACCACTACATTAATAGGTGCAGTGACAGTGTTAAATTCATAAATGTGTGCCAAGCACTGCTCAATTCCTAGCAGGCCCCCAAACTGCAGGACCAGGTAGAGCATCGTCCACCACAGTGCATTACTGTGGCTTTCTGTTAAAGTACACTTTCAAGGCCTCCCTGAGTTACAGGCCTCCACAGTGAGCTCTTTTAATAGCCCTTGTTTGGCTATTCAAACTCGGCAGACAGCTGCTCCATCTCTACCCCGGTGGCTACTTTTCCTCCTTTGCCTCACGGATATTACGCAGGACACAGCAGGCAGCTACAACCATTGGGTTATTTTTCTCACTGAGGTCCAATCTTGTGAGTAAACAATGCTAGCATCCCTTCAGTCTATCATAAGTGTATTCAACTGTCATTCTGCACCTCCTAGGGTGACCAGACAGCAAATGTGAAAAATCGGGACGGGGGCGGGGGGGGGGGGGGGAATAGGAGCCTATATAAGAAAAAGACCCAAAAATCGGGACTGTCCCTATAAAATTGGGACATCTGGTCACCCTAGCACCTCCTGAGGTAGTAGCTGAATCTTTCCTTGCTGCTGTCGAGGTGGCTTCATGAGCCAAGAGAGTAAGAGGTAGGCTGGGTCCCCCAGGATCACTACTGGCATTTCAACATTCCCAGTGGTAATCTGCCAGTCAGGAAAGAGAGTCCCTGCTTGTTGCTTTCTGAACAGCCCTTGTACTTAAAGATACGAGTGTCATGCACCTTTCCTGACCAGCCCACACTGATGGTGAAGCATACGCGGTGATCCACCAGAACTTGCATAACTATAGAAAAGTAACCCTTTCTGTTGGTGTAGTCTGTGGCAAGGTGGCCTGGTGCCACAATAGGGATATATGCAGTGATGAGCGGCCAGAATGTTAATAACCGGTTCCCTACTGGGTCTTCGGCGACACTTCGGCGGCGGGTCCTCCACTCGCTCCGAGGTTTTCAGCGGCACTTCGGCGGCGGGTCCTTCAGTGCCGCCGAAGACCCGGAGCGAGTGAACAACCTGCTGCTGAAGTGCCACCGCCGACCCAGTAGGGAACCGGTTATTAAGCGCCACTCGGTGAGTACAAGCCCGAGACCCCCCACCCTAACTGCCCCCCAGGGCTCCACCCCCTACCCAACTCGCCTCGCTCCCTGTCCCTTGACTGCCCCGACCCCATCCACCACCACCCCGACAGACCCCCGGAACTCCCACGCCTACCCAACCCCCCACCCCATTCCCCGTCCCCTGACTGCCCCCCCAGAACCTCCGCCCCCTCCAACTGCTCCCTGCCCCTTATCCAACCCCTCCTCCCAGCCCCGGCCCGGCCCCTTTACCATGCTGCTCAGGGCAGCGTGTATGGATGCCGCGCGGCCCGCTGGAGCTCGCAGCCCCACCCGCTTATCATGCCGCTCAAAGCGGCAGGAGCTGCCGAGCTGCCCAGGAGTGGTCCAGAGCGCTGGCGCTGGGCTCTGCGAGAGCGGGGAGGGGCCGGGGGAGCCTCCCCAGCCGGGATCTCAGGCGGGCCGGACAGGACAGTCCTGCGGGCCGGAGTTTGCCCACCCCTTTAACAACCAGTTCTAAACCAGCTTCTAAATTTAACAACCGGTTCGCACGAACCGGCTCCAGCTCACCACTGGATATATGTGATGTTTATCGCTCCACTGCAGGTCCGGAACCCCACTGCTGCAAATCCATCCACTATGTCCTACACGTTCTCGAGAGTCACAGTCCTGCACAGCAGGAGATGATTAATGGCCCTGCACAGTGGATTTTCCAACTCCAAAATTATTTTCCACTGACCAGTAGCAATCCTGCATTGCAAGTTTCCACAGTGCGATCACCACTCACTTCTCAACTGTCAGTGTAGCTCTCATTCTGGTGTCCCGGTGCTGGAAGGCTGGGGTGAGCTCAGCTCACAGATCCAGAAATGTGGCTTTTTGCATCCAAAAGTTCTGCAGCCACTGCTCATCATCCCAACCCCGCATTACAGTGCGATCCCACCAGTCAGTGCTCGTTTCTCAAGCCCAGAATTGGCTCTCTACTGTCTACAGCTGCTCAGAGAACACCACCAGCAATCTTGAATTGGTTTTCACTATGTCCCACAGCAGTCTGCCCTCCAGTAAATTGTCATTTCCCCTGCTACTGTGGTTCTTCCTGCGACTCTGCAAATACCAGAGAATCTTGTATCCTGTGCTTGCAACGCTCATAACAGTAGTACAGTAACTCCTCACTTAGAGTTGTCCAGGTTAACGTTGTTTCGTTGTTGCGTTGTTGATCAATTAGAGAACATGCTCGTTTAAAGTTGTGTAATGCTCCCTTATAACGTTGTTTGGCAGCTGCCTGCTTTGTCCACTGCTTGCAGGAAGAGCAGCCCGTTGCAGCTAGCTGGTGGGGGCTTGGAACCAGGGTGGACCGGCAGTCCCACTATCAGCTCCCCTAAGTTCCCTGTGCTGCAGCTGCCCAGCAGGCTATCAATTGCCAGGCAGTTCAGCTGTCCCTCCCCTCACTGTGGTATGCTGCTCCTGCCCTCTGCCTTGGAGCTGTTCCCGGGAGCCTCTGCTTGCTGTGCAAGGGGGGAAAAGAGGGGTGCTAATGTCCCCCCGCTCCGGTACCTCATCGAGCTATCTCCACAGAGCTGGGGGGACAGGACACGACAGGGCTCAGGATGGAGGGAGCTTGCTGGCAGCAGCTGCTGTCTCAACTTGCTGATCTACTTAAAAAGGCAGTGTACTTAGAGTGGGGTCAACATACTTAAAGGGGCAATGCACGTCTCTCTCTCTCTCTCTCTCTTTCTCACACACACACTCTCTCTCTCTGTGTGCATGTCTGTCTCTCTCTGCCATACTGTCTTCCCTCTCTCCATTCCTGCTGCCTTGTAGAGTGTGAGGCTACATCTATCTATCTATCTATCTATCTATCTATCTATCTATCTATCTATCTATCTATCTAGTCTTTTGTTTGGTGAAAAAAATTTCCCTGGAACCTAACACCCCCCGTTTACATTAATTCTGGGGAAATTGGATTTGCTTAACATCGTTTCGCTTAAAATAGCATTTTTCAGGAGCATAACTACAATGTTAAGCAAGGAGTTACCGTATGTAGTTGTCCAGTTTCCATGCTTCTGTCAGAGATGGTGGACGGGTTCATAGGATTTTTAAAAAAGATGTGAAAAATTATGCAATATGAATGGTATTATGGGATGGAGAAAGCTGCATGCTGGGAAGTTGACCCCTTGCTCCCATTCACACCTGTGCAACTTATTTCTGCCTCACCATACGTTGCCAAAACTTCCCAAAAGAGAGTGTGCTGGGTGGAGGCAAGTTACATGGTGCACCACAGTGTGCATCGACTCACTCACTCCTGGTGAGTGCCTGGAGTGCAAATGCCAGAAGTCAACTATGCATCCACAGAAGTGATGTAATAACTGCAGTGGTTTTATGCCAATGTAACTTGTGTCGGCCAAAGTTTGTAGTGTGGACAGTATTTCTGGCCACATCTACATTTCTGATACAGTACCTGCAACACACCTTCCAGCAGGACCAATGTAACCTTAGAGTATCCCAATGCTGGAGGGCAAGGGACTCCCTGATATCTGGTAGCGTTTCAGCTGGCCTGATCAGTTCAGTGTATTCCAATTCATTAATGTCATAAACTATATCCGATATGTCATGTAAGGTATCCTTGGAAAACGAACACATTGATTATTAATATTCTTGCATGGTATAAGTACGATCAATGCCCAAAGGACCATACAATGTGAAGGACGTGTTGGACTAAAATGTGTTTACCAGACAAGTCTGTGGAGTGGGTAAAGAGGTTTCCCCCAAACACAGGACAAGCCAATGCCTCCAGCCAGGTGTAATCAGAGTTGATTGGCAATCAGATGTTAAGTGACTGTTCGTTTGCATCAGAGGGGGGGGGGCAGGAACAGATCAATTTGCATTTTAGCAAACACCAGCAGTGTTGCCAACTCCATGTAGCAGGAAGTCACCAGACAAACCCTGAAAAGTCACTAGATGTAGCTATTTAAGCACTCAAAAGGAGTAAAAAATGTCACCGAACAAAATTTCCAGAGAATTCAACAGAGAATTACACACAGACACACACAAGTGAGTATAGTCGCAAAATCATTCACAAGCAGCTCAGTAGTGTTAATAAAATCTATTCCATGCTTTTCTTACTACATTCTGCTGCACACCGGAAGCAACTACAACCGTACACTGTCATCATCAGGAGGGCGCCCTCTGCTCATTGGGAGGAAACTGCAGCCCTCTGCTCGTTGGGAAGGGCGCTCTGAACACTGCAGCCCAGGTTGGCTGGGGTTGGTTAATTTCCTTTCTTGCCAGCCTGGATTTGAGCCGACAGGTGAGTGAAAGGGAGAGCCCAGAGCCAGGGGGAAGAGGGCATTCACCTGACCTGAGTTCGATGCTACAGGGAGCCAAGAAAGTAGATTTAAAAACAAAAATCCGCTACCCAGATCCCTTCCCCCCCCGCTTCCAGGGTTTCATTTCTGAAAACAGCTGGGCAGCTCACCCCGGGCCAAGCCAGGGGAAGGAGTAAAGGGGAACTGAAATCAAGCTAGTTCCACCTTTGATCCTGTAGTAAAAGCTTCATTCCTGGAGGCCACCGGGCCCCCCATTGGGGCACATGGCCCTGTCTCATTCCACCCCACCTTCCATCTGCGGTTCTCCTCGCTGGCTAACCTGCCTCCCCTGCCCTGCCCCACCCGCCTCATTAGCCATCTTTCCCTGCATCACAGGGTGTGCTACCTACTACGGAGCAGCAAGAAAGAACACATTTGGGTAAAAACAAGCCCCGGCTAATGTGCTGCCCTCTCCAAAGTGCGCCTGGCTTTAGCAAAGTATTCAATTAGCCTCCACAGACTTCTTTTCCTCGCCTGCAGATTATAGTGATCTCCGCCCAAGAAACCCTGGAATGTGATTCCTTCTGAGGACATGCTCAATTGAGACGTAATGACATTGACTTGTGCAGCAGAATGTAGTAAGAAGAGCATGGAATGGATTTTATTAACACTATTGAGCTGCTTGTGAGTGATTTTGTGACTGTAGATATT
The DNA here is from genome assembly GCA_003942145.1 of Platysternon megacephalum. Lineage (NCBI taxonomy): Eukaryota > Metazoa > Chordata > Testudines > Platysternidae > Platysternon > Platysternon megacephalum. Next base: position 4,668,198 of record QXTE01000113.1, on the reverse strand, counting down.
GGTGACTTCTTTCTCTGAATGTCACTGTAATTGACAGTGAAAGTCGCTAGATTTGTCACTGGTCACTTTGATACTTACTTTCTTGCTAAGGAAACCAAAAAGTCACTAAATCTAGTGACATAGTCACTAAGTTGGCAACGCTGAACAACAGCACAGGAAAAAAACAGCATGGGGTTTCCTTCACCACCAGACTCCATGTCTCCTTCCTCACAGCTTGAAGAAACTGACGAAGTGGGTATTCACCCACGAAAGCTTATGCTCCAATATTTCTGTTAGTCTATAAGGTGCCACAGGATACTCCGTCGCTTTTTATTTTGGAGGGTAACCTTCAGAAGAATCCATTTCAGAGGTTCCACTGGACTATACAAGAGAAGGACAAAGAACCCCAATTTATCTTTCTCCTAAGAAAATGAGAACCGAACACTCTCTAGGCCAGGGGTAGGCAACCTATGGCACGCGTGCCGAAGGCGGCACGCAAGCTGATTTTCAGTGGCACTCACACTGCCCGGGTCCTGGCCACCGGTCCGGGGGGCTCTGCATTTTAATTTAATTTTAAATGAAGCTTCTTAAACATTTTTAAAACCTTATTTACTTTACATACAAGAATAGTTTAGTTATATATTATAGACTTATAGAAAGAGACCTTCTAAAAATGTTAAAATGTATTACTGGCATGCGAAACCTTAAATTAGAGTGAATAAATGAAGACTCGGCACACCACGTCAGAAAGGTTGCCGACCCCTGCTCTAGGCTTTGTGGGAGATCCTAACCAAAGGGGTGGTGAGCCATCTTGCTGGAAGGAAGTGTGGCAAGAATCTTACCTTGAACCAAGATTGTAGTTTTGTTATGTCTTACTCACTAGGCAGTGTATTTTTACTTTTGTTTGTAATCCTTTCTAACTTTACTCCTACTTGGCATCACTTAAAAATTTAATAACTTGTTTTACTTTTAATCTAAAGCAACCCAGTACTGTGTTTGAATTGAAGTGATTCTTTACTTCAGTGACACTGATAAGCTGTGCATTTTGTTTCTTTAGAGGAGTAAATGAACTTTATTATTCCTCTGAATGATCCAAGAAAGGGCTGGACATTGCCAAGCACGTGGTTTTGGGAAAATTTGGTACTGGGGGTTGTTGGGGTCACCTTGTAATCAAAGCTGGTGGAAACCAGGCAGTGACTGCTGCAGGAGGCAAACTACTGATGCCAGAGTACTGGATCAGGGTTGCACAACATACACACAAAGAGTGTGCTCATTGCTTACTCTGAGCATCCCAAGCAAGGAGCTGCAGCAACAGAGCATTTAAAGCACTTAGGGTTACAGGGCAAGTGGTGACACAACCACTCACTGGTCTGTATTGCACCCTAGAATTTGACCACTAAATTTGACTTTTCACCCCCAAATCATTTCATAAATCATAAAGGGGCATCAACCCAATTTTGTTTTTCTTTGCAGGTCACCTTCAAATTATAGTAGTTCCTTTGTTGAGCCTAAAAAAATTTGTCCTTACTCTACCTTAATCATGGAATAAAGCAAGAACTCAACAGAAAAGAAAAAATACTTAATTCAAAGCAGAAGGGTCTTACAATTTACTTTACAGTGTTTTTAAACAATGGCAGTCCAAATTATCAAATGATTTCATAGTAAAAATTCAGGACTCAATATATTTTTAAACTTCCTAAGTTCAAATCATTATTTTGATTTCAGTTTATTTAAAATGAGCACGTTTTTTGGACAAGCACTCTATTGGGCAGCAAATTTCTGAAATGTTTCTTGAAAGCTTGGATTTCCCTTGATTGTAGTGCTATCACTGCTTTTGTGAGAGCCAAAGGAAGAAAGCTTGCATTCATAAGAACAACAACATCTGTGAAGTATGAAGAGCAAGTTGGAATGATGAACTCCAATGCTGATGAGTGAATGGATTGTTCAGTACATTTGTTTAATTGGCAGTATCTTGTGATGTATTTGTGCTGGCTTAGGGGTAGTGTGTATCAGTTTTATTGAGAGCATAAAGAGTTCTGGGAAAGGAGTAGGAAAGAGGGGAGTGTTCCGGTGCTGGATTTTTGTCAAATGAATAATAATAAATCTAGCCATGAATGATTTCAGTTGGTATCAGAAGAGCCCCGTGAAGCAGAGTTTTAACAAATGTATTGGACATATGTAGACTCCGAAGGGGGCTGTACCTTCCTGTCTTCCATTACATGATTTGTTGGGTTTTTTTTACTGTAAATGGGCACTTCAGCATTTATAAATCCACACTATGGTTTCAGAGAGAAATCTAGGCCAGTCAGACTTAATTTCCCATGGAATTGTTTTAACATTGTGGTATCCTCTTCCCCACCCCACCCCTCAGTTGGTAGCGGGGAAGGGTGTTGGTAATACACGCATAACTCTATATGCAGTGGAGATGTCAGTGTTCAGAATGTTGCCCTTGTCAATTTCTCTCATTTGTTCCCCTTTCCTGTCTTCCTTTCTTTTTAGAGAAGTATCCATCCACCCCCTCCCCGTAAAATGCGGAGAGAATGGCACTGCTATCTTGGACAAACCAGTGGAAGAATGAGCATTTGAACTGAGGAGTTCTTGGTTTCCAGGCTCTGGTTATGCTGCCTTTCTAATGCCAGTTACATTATTGGTGCCTTTATGTTCAATGAAAAATGTTAGCAGTGTCCTAACCGTGGGGTGGCATATCTCAATCTATGTATAAACAGAAGTTCTAATTCTCCGTACTCTAGAGCAGGGGTGGCCAACCTGAGCCTGAGAAGGAGCCAGAATTTACCAATGTACATTGCCAAAGAGCCACAGTAATACGTCAGCAGCTCCCCCCTGGCTCCCAGCGCCTCCCGCCCACCGGCAGCCCTACTGATCAGTGCCTCCCGCTCTCTCCTCCACACCTCCTGATCAGTTGTTTCATGGCGTGCAGGAGGCTCTGAGGGGGAGAAGTGAGGGCACTGCAGGCTCAGGCGAGGGGGCGGGAAGGGGTGGAGTGGGGGCAGAGCCTGTAGCAGAGCCAGGAGTTGAGCAGTGAGCACCCCCCGGCACATTGGAAAGTTGCCGCCTGTAGCTCCAGCCCCGGAGTCGGTGCCTATACAAGGACCTGCATATTAACTTCTGAGGAGCTGCACGTGGCTCCGGAGCCACAGGTTGGCCACCCTTGCTCTAGAGTGAACTTGCTCTAGTCCTTTACTTATGGTAGAGGAAATGTGGTGGCTGAATGAAAACCTGATTTCTTCCTTATACCCTTTGTCATACTCTACATTTTCTTGAAGATTCAACTCAGCCTTCCAGAGATCTTTACCTATGTGATTCCCTACCATGTTTATGACTTGTATCCTCTTTCCTTAACTTACTTTCTTAGAATCTAAACAATATTAAGAATTAATTTTGTCATACTTCACTTAGAAATACATTGTAATTGGACAGTGTCCCACTGATGACAGAAAATGGGGCTCAGATACTTAACAGCAATGATTATAACACTCTCCCTTCCTTAGCATAGACTAATTTATATGGCCTTTCTATTCCCCTATTGCTCGTTAGGCTACCTGATGCCCAAATTTTATTTTCTTGTCCAGGATTGGTGAGGTGTCATGGGATAAACTATCTTTTGTCTTCTGTTGTAATATTACTCTCATTTTTGTCTTTTTTTTCCTGTCCTTCTTTGTGATCGCATCTTTCTTCCTCCCCAAAAGAGTTTCTAAATTAGGTATTAGTAGTTCTAGGGTCCAATGCTAGCCACACTTCTCTCATCAAATGCAAATAGTGCTATGAGCATTTCCTCATGGGAAAGTGTATGATGCTGTCCTAGGACAATTTAAAAAAGGAAAACGTTTTCAATTTTGGATCAGGATTACATGCCCTGCTGCAGCCTGAAATGATCCCTGAACCTTATGTTCACAAGTAAAAAATAGTACCACAATGTTATGCATTTAAATTCCACTTTGTGTTGCATCTTTGTCATATATGCTTACCCTGTAGTTGGGGTCAGTAACAAGTTAAAAACCTTACACAGTATACTGATAAAGCAGTTTAGTGGCTCTATCCTCAGTGTTATTAGTCGCTTGTAATTACAGTGATGTCTAGGAAGAAACACTAAGTCTCCAGACAGCTGCTGCCCTACAACATAACATGTGACCATTCCAGATATTTTTGTACTAGTGCAAATAGATATATCTCTCATAAGCCACTGAGATCTTATTCAGTCTTGACAGAGAAATGTTAAACAACTATCAATACTTTGCAAAGGTAAAATGTAAGAACTTGCTAAATTTATGGGACAGTCATTTTGTTCTGTGTACAGCACCTAGCACAATGGGGTCTTGATCCGTGACTAGGGCTCTAGGCATTTACTGTAATAGAAGTAAAGAAAAATATATTCTTGGCAAGAAAATTGGCAAACTCCAGGACTTTGTTAAAAGAGAAATTGTGCTATGTCACACTCCTTCAGGAACAATCTAGTAGTATATTATATTAAAAAAATCCCTATTTTAAAATAACATTAAGCTTGCAAAGACAAGCACTTGTGTGTGTTAACCTTGATTCTGACATTTTCTGTGCAACCTTAATTTTGCCCCTTTCTGCATATGCATTATGATAGTCTTTTTAATTACACGATGACAAACNACCCCCCCCCCCCCCCCCCCCCCGACAGGATTCCTACCCATTCAGTGCATAGGATGGACAGTGCTCCAATGAGCAGCTATTCCATATTTTATTTTATCCTAGTTCAATGTGTGGCTTCATGCCTTACTTACTGCCACTATTCAAACCATGCTCTGAGGACAGAATTATTAATTTCCTCATGGGCTCTTCTGTGAAGCTCATCACTACAATAACTTGAGTCTTTCACAAACATTAATTAATCTTAACAGTATGTTATATAAACAGGTGAGGAAGTAAAGCTCAGAGATATTAAGGTAAAAAGTATCCATGGCTTTTGGGTGCCTAATTTGAGACACCAAGAATTAAAAAATTTAGAGTACTAGGCATTCTACATTATACAACTCCCATTGACTTTCGTTGCAGCTGTGAGTGCTCAGTGTGTCTGCAAATCAGACCATAGCATTTCAAGTCAGGCATCCAGAAATTGAGGAAGATGCAATTAGTGGCCACCTGTGAAAAGTTTGGTTAAGTGACTTGCCCAGCATCACACAGGAATTTTTGGCAGAGGCAGAGATACACTGGAGAAATGGATTCTAACATTTGGTTGACTTAACCATGAGGCTCTTTGTTCTTCCTGCAATTCCCTGCCTCATTCACTACACATCTTCCAACTTCTACAGTGAATGAAGCAGGGGTCCTGCAGGCAACAGTCTCCTTCACAATACAGCTGTAAGCCATCTCCGGAGCAGGTCCATCCTGTACACTAAATGAGGCAAGAATTCTGGCATTTCATGCGCTTGACTTAGCATCCTTAATGTTCTTTTAATGTAGCTTTGGGTGTGTTGTTTCCTTTTTTTTTTTTTTTTAAACAAGCAAGCTCAAAAAACCCAAATTCCATCATAGGGACACCCACATGGTTCATCAGCAGGACTAGAACCTTTAGAGCCACCTCACAGGCCTCTGCCTCTTGAGCTAATGGAACAACTGTTAACATTAGTAAATATTCCTCCTCTATGTAGACCAGCCCTAGAGGGGAATGGGACACTTCGCCAGTGCGTTTCACAGACATTTGCTGACAGCAGAGGAATAGTGAGACATGGGAATCTTGGGTTTCATTTCAGGCTCTGGAGGGGAGTGTTATTGAGTGGGCATGGATACTTCTGTCCATTTCCCCCATTAATCCCTTTTGCCTATCCGTTCCAAACTGTCCCCATCCTGTCTCTCGTCCCAGTCCCATCATCCTCATCTATAGAGCCCTGCGCGGATACAAATGTATATCTGCATCTGATCTGCAAAAATGGTCCGCAGATTTGCAGGGCTCTATTCATCTAACCATTCCCAGTATCATTGTGTAGCCATTTCCATTCTCTCTTCCCCACTAGCTCCAGTCCCAATCTCCCTCTCTTGCCTCCTTGTACAATCCCAGCATTTCCCCTGCCCCTCACACCCAGCTCCTTGTCCCAGTCTTCCTCCTGGCTCTTTTTCTGATCCCCATCCAAACCCTCATTTCCCCCCCTGACTTCGTATCTTTGTATCTTGGCCCAGCCAGTCCCAGTTTCCCTCTGTCCTGCCAGCCTTCACTCCCAGGCACCTTGTCCCAATGTACTCCCACCTCCAATCTGTCTGTCTGTCTCCCCTCTGCAGTCAGCTCAGATATCCTCCTCCTTCACCCTGTCTGGAGCAAGTGGTCACTGAGATGCAGAAGAAACAGGCTCTCTGCTCTCAGTTCAGATGCCTAGACTGGCATGGCCCACAGCAGTCCAGAGTTGCAGTTGTAGGGAAAGTCCTGCCCTGCCTTCAGTTGAATATGCTCAGTAAAGACTGAATCTTCAGGGAATTCAGCTGCTAAAATCTAAGATGTCTCTAAGGGTATATCTACATTGCGATTAAAAACCTGTGGTTGGCCCGTGCCAGCTGACTCAGGCTTGCGCAGCTCGGGCTGTGGGGCTGTTTAATTGCTATATAGACATTCAGGTTCGGTCCGGAGCCCAGGCTCTAGGACCCTGGAAGGTGGGAGGGTCCCAGAGCCCAGGCTGCAGCCTGAGCTCCAATGACTGCACCACAATTAAACAACCACTTCAGACAGCGCCTTAGCCCAAGCCCCTAGAGCAGGGCTCGGCAACCTTTCAGAAGTGGTGTGCCGAGTCTTCGTTTATTCACTCTAATTTAAGGTTTCACGTGCCAGTCATACATGTTAACGTTTATAGAAGGTCTCTTTCTATAAGTCTATAATATATAACTAAACTACTGTTGTATGTAAAGTAAATAAGGTTTTTAAAATGTTTAAGAAGCTTCATTTAAAATTAAATTAAAATGCAGAGCCCCCCCGGATCGGTGGCCAGGACCCGGGCAGTGTGAGTGCCACTGAAAATCAGCTCGCGTGCCGCCTTCGGCACACGTGCCATAGGTTGCCTACCGCTGCCCTAGAGCCTGAGCCAGCTGGCACGGGCCAGCTGTGAGTGTCTAATTGAAGCGTAGACATATCCTCAGTATAAACAGGAGAATCTTGAGCAGGAGTAGAGAGGTTGTTTTACCTCTGTATCTGGCATTGGTGCAGCTGCTATTGGAATACTGTGTCCGGCTCTGGTGTCTACAATTTAAGAAGGGTGTTGATAAATTGGAGAGGATTCTGAGAGGAGCCATGGGAATGATCAAAGGATTAGAACAGTGGTTCTCAACCTTTCCAGACTACTGTACCCCTTTCAGGAGTCTGATTCGTCTTGTGTACCCCAAGTTTCACCTCACTTAAAAACCACTTGCTTACAAAATCAGACATGAAAATACAAGAATGTCACAGCCACACTATTGCTGAAAAATTGCTTATTTTATACTTACGGTAAAAATCAGAAAGTAAATCAACTGGAATATAAATATTGCACTTGCATTATATTATATAGAGCAGTATAAACAAATCATTGTCTGTATGAAATTTTAGTTTGTACTGACTTTACTAGTGCTTTTTATGTAGCCTGTTGTAAAACTGGGCAAATATCTAGATGAGTTGATGTACCCCCTGGAAGACCTCTGCGTATCCCCAAGGGTACACATACCCCTGGAACACATGCCTTATAGTGATAGATTGAAGGAGCGCACTCTGTTAATGTTAACAAAATGAAAATTAAGGGGTGGCTTGACACAAGTCTAGAAATATCTACATGGGAAACAAAAATTTGATAATAGAGGGCTCTTCAATTTAGCAAAAAAAAGTTATAACACGATCCAATGGCTGGAAGTTGAAGCGGTGAAAATTCAGACTAGAAACAAGGTACACATTTTTAACAGTAAGGGTAATTAACCATTGAAACAATTTAACAAGGTTTGTGATAGATTCTGCATCCCCAGAAATTTTTAGTTCAAGAGTTGATTTGTTTCTAAAAGACTGCTCTAGTTCAAACAGGAATTCATTCTGAGGAGTCCTATGGCCTGTATTACATAGGTGATCAAACTAGATGATCACAATGGTCCCTTCTGGCTTTATAATCTATGAATCGCCTGGGCATGTGTGAACTGGAGTTTTTCAAAGGTTTGTAATTTGGTCAGATTTTCACAGGGATGGGAAAAGGCACATCCCTGACACACATTTCAAGTCCCTGTTACAGAGCATGTGGACACCTGAGCTTTTCATATAAAGGTTGCCAGAATATTTTAACCTGGACAAAGCAAAATATTTTTCTCTAGCCTTGTTTTAGGAAATGGCTGAATCTCGCGTGCACACACATACACACACACACACACACACACACACTCACTCAGTGGAATATAAAAATAAAGCCTAGATATTAAACATGTAAAATAATTGCTCTCTAAACTTTGGGAATAGCAATTTTTTTACATGATGGATTAAATTCTATATGTGTACCTAAGATAGTATAAAAATGGTATGATTCTAATGTTTTAGTATTTGAGAAAGAGTATGTGATCATGTAAAAACACCGACTTGTAATGCACATACAAAAGAGGACACAGTTAAGGTTGCACAAGCAACCTGAACTTGGTCATTTTCAAACTTTTGAGTGCTTCACTGTGCATCCTTAATGTGTTTAATGTAGCTTTTATAGGAGAATAAGTTGTATAGATTTTAAAACGGTATTGCTGATAAATTTTAACTCTCCATTTGTAAATGTAAGGGAGGTCATGAAAATGTTTTAACTTCAGATAAGGAGTTAGCATCCTGAAAAGATGGAGCAACACTGTTCTAAACTATGTGGTGTGGAAGGCATCACTTAAATTTCCTGGAGCTCTTTCAAAATTCTCAAGGGTGAATTTTCATATTCAGTGGCTTTTCAAGTCTTCACAGGCTTCTCTGCAAATAACTTTCAGCCCAATTTAACTTACTTTTTAAAAACTACTACAGATTTCACCCAACCCTAGATCTGACCCAAAGCTATAAGAATTCATCTTTCGTTTACTATTTGGTTTCAGTTGGCCCGTCTAGTACTTCAGGACTAAAATTTGGTCTGCCTTAAAGCTTTTTGTAATGTGACAAGTGGGCAAACCCCACACAGGTCCTGCAGGGCAGGAATGGATCCTGGAGACCACTGGCAGTTGGCCTCACCCTACAATGCATGCTGGAAATGCCAAATCTGGAGAAAATAAAAAATGATGAAGCAGGCTTCAGATCTTGGTTCAGAGCTAGAATTTAACTAGGAATCTTAGGGGAAGCCAAGCATGTGCTTGGACTGGATGTTGTGTTGCCTTATCATTTGTTATTTAATAAAGTCACACCCTAGGAAGGGGATGAGATCTGACTCTACAAGAAGCATAGAGGAGCGATGTCTTAGGGCAGGTGAGAACCATCTGTTCACCCTGGGGAATTGTCCAGTGTTAAATAATACTGAATGGCTCAACCCAAACTGCAGGTCAGATCTTTGGGAGAATTCAGATCCAAGTACTGTGGATCAGACCCATTGTGCTTTCAGTAAAGTAAGTCTTTTATTTTTATTATTTGTTTGGAGTTTTTTTCTTAAATTGTGAACAAATTTGTCAAAATATTTGGTGTTTGATTCAAACACCAGAACAAGTCTCTTTCTGTGATGGTTCCACCTATATACACACAAGAAGACCATCCCCTCCCTCAAACAGCTACATTGTAACATATTTTGCAGCAAGTTCTACTTTAAAATGAAATTAGAAGACTTCAAGGACTAGTTGGACATTTGGAAAGCAATTTTTTAAGCTTTGTTATAGAACACCATCACTAGCACATGACTTAAAAATAAAAACTCATTGTAATGACTCACACATTCCCTCAGGATAACTGTCTCTTGGTGAACAATGTTGACAGATTTAGGTTATCTCAGCATGCGATGCAGTGTGATACAACCTGATAGCTATAAGAAACAATAATTGTGTTTATATTCTTGTATCAGACAACTGCTTAGAACAGACTTTTAAAAATAAATGTTCTTACAGTAAGGATTTTCTATGACTAAGGCTGATATTGGCAGATGTAGGTTAGAGAAAATGGCTAAACATATTGTATATGAAAATTAAGTTTAACTCTAGTATGTGTATCGCACTGTCAATTGTTTTGTTAGAATTTTTGATGCAAAGAACACTTCTGCTTTTTGGTATTTTCCCTTCTTTAAGCTGGCTAAAAATGTGTGCATGTGGATGTTATTTAGTTTGGGAAACCTAAACGAACAGGTAAAACAAGAAGATTGTGTTGAAAGTGGTGCTTTGGCAGTAATGCAGTCTTATTATATCAAACCACAAAGTTGAAAAGGGTATTCAAATAAGCAAAACAACTTGATTATACAATAAGAGTGACAGGGATTGGCTTCACAGTCTAATAATGCTCTGCTGTACAAAAGATGTAGGTTTGAGTGAGTCCCAGTTTATTGTTCCTTGGGTTAGCAGGAAGTGGGAGTGTTTCATGTTCCTGGTTGATGACTTGCACATCCCCCGTTGTTTTCTAAGGCCTTGTCTACACACAAGTTGCATCAGTACAGTTTTACATTGTATCGTTAAAGCAATGTAACAGAATTGATTATAAGTAGTCACACTGTTGTGCTTTCTCTGGTGCAAGCCAAGTCACAAGAAATGGCGGTGACAGATTTTTTGAGGCAGTCTTGGTTAGTGGTTAAGAGCTCGTGCTAGAAGAGAAGTGTCTGGGTGAAGCAAGACCTTGAGGCTGTGGCAGTGTAAATATGGAGGTGCTTTTGGCCCTAGCACCATACTCCATGTCCATTACTTGGGGGGGGGGGGAGGAGAGAAACTCTCTTCCTAGCTGTTTGTCCCTTACCTCTGGGAATTAGTTCCAGCTTGTTTGACAAAACTGGTGAACATTTTCACATGGAAACCTAGCGATCCACTTTTTACAATTTTTGCATCCTTTAAATCTCACTTGCTTGGTACAAGGGAAAAAGCACGAGATTAAGTAAATGCGTAGACAGTTAAAATGTCAGGCAGGGACAGAAATGGCCAGGGGGTAGATTTACGATGCCTCCACCCCAAGAAATGGGAGAGGGATGCGTAACAGTTCCTGCACCTCAGTATTCCCACACCAGGGTCCAGTTGACACCAAGGGCAAGCTGAGTCACTGAGATGTTGGCAGCTGCAATGGGTATCAGCTGCCAGATCTTTCTGCTGAGCAGGAGCAGATATCTGTGATACAGATATGACTGAGTCTGTTGATTTTACTCGGCCTCACCTGGTGCTGTAGGACTGTGTGGGGATTCTAGATAACGGGGAGCTCTGGATGCTACTCGCTAGAGACCGTGTTCTCTGGCCTTGCGACTGGCTGTGTGACTGTAAGCACCATCTCCCCCTGGAGTTCATGTGAATTCATCATAAACTTTTAAATTCCATAAAATTGCTCTTCTATTCCAAACTTCAACAAAAATAATTTTACAGTAATATTTTTCCTAGCTCTCATTAATACACTATTTTTACCAAAGCAATCACTTAAAATATCTGCTATAAATAAGGCACAAAAAAGGTAGCCTTCTGAGCCAGACTGCTGACCTTGCTTTTGTCCTACTAGATCCCTTTGTGTACTGCTAGACAAAAGAAATGCTTCTCGGTTTTCTTTTCTTTGTTTTGCAATTAAAGTGTGTGAGTGAGAGAGATGAGACGGGTACATGATAGACACACATAGTGCCAGCGTGTTATACAGCTATTTGTTAAACAGCAGTAGAATATTAGAGATCAAGAATTCCGTGTTCTGTTCCAGTGTCTGGGAGGAGAAAGGACCGCCAGAGTGCAACTATTTAGCACATTCTGTCTGAAAAGCTAAGTGGAATACACTTGGGTCTGCCATATTAGAGACCTTGTGTAATCTCTCTGTTAACTTTGGGATGGACTAATAAATAATTACCTACCTTCTAGGGTTGGGGTGTGAGGCCTTGGTCAGTAATAAGAGCTCTGAGGAGCACCCAAATGTAAATGGCAGCAACCAAGGTGAGATTAGAATTCCATGATCTCCTGGCTCTTGGATCAGTGCACCTTCCCCTAGGCTACAAGGTGTTTTGATGGGGAGTCTCCATCTTTCCCCTCCCCTTTGCTCCAGAACAGGGAGCTTGATTCAGCTAGAACGTGGAACATCTTGCAAAATCTGCTAAACTTGAGAGCTCTGACTGTAGGATACCTGGGGTTAGTTGATGACAAAGGGTTACTTGCTTGGAGCAGTAAAGGTCAAGGAGAAAAAAAGACTGGGGAAGAGATGGGAACTGGGGATTCTGTCTTGAAGACAATTGAAAATCCATTTTCTGTTTAAGTCTTAATCAGACTCTAGTTCACTTGTGCCTTGTTCCAGCTTCTTTCCATCTTTTGCTCTCTTTCCAATTACTCTGTGGTCAAGACACTTAATAACACTATGCAAAGCCTAGACCTTCCCCCTCATTTTTACTGGGCTCACTGCAACTCACAGAAGGGTTTATTGGTTTAGAATTAATGGATTTGGGGTATTTTATTTAACATATAAGACTCTAAAGTGATAGAAGCTTATCAAGTGAATGAAGGCCTGGACTTGGAGATATAAATATAATTTTTTTTAAAGCTTGAAGATGAGCAGAATCCTTATCTCTAGTAAACAGCTCTGCCTGTAACTATTGTGGATCCTCTGAAGCCAAAACCGTGGGGAGATGAATATTTTTCTACGTGTAGAGCCCTTGGAATAAGACTTACAATAATGTTAGCTGGTAAGAGACGAGATTGCTTCTCCTTATTGAATCTCATTGTTTAGTTTATTTAATTTCAGGCTAACGTTCAGGTATTATGCTACTGTTGTTACTATGAAGCCTTTATTGAAGTTTTATGGCTTATGTTTTGAAAAAGTGAAAGAAAAAATCTTAAATAATTTCTATTTCTTTTAAAGTAAACTTTTCTCTTGCTAATATCTGAGGGGCCACATGGTATTACTGTGAAGTTTTCTATGAGAGAACCAAGTTGGATCCCTCAAATTCTTAAAGGATATGCCTTTTTTTTTTTTTTAAAGGAACCTTTTATTTTCCTCCTTACTGAAGTATCCCAACCTGGAGTTGTAGTACATATAAAAAAGTTGAAAAACAAGTAAGGAAAAATTACAAAACTGTCCAGTCTTGGCAAAGGTATTACCCAGTAATTTCCCCAAGACTCCACCCGATGCGCAATCCTACTTAATTCTCCCTCCTCCCTCCCGCCTTTCCTACTTATGTTAAATTGGAGGGTGGCCATGCAAGCCCTTTGGTAACAGAACTACTGTTGGCATCTTGTGAAGGAGAATCTCACCTTTTTTTTTTTTTGCCTTTTTTTTTAAAGTCTATATAACCCTTTTCCTTGTGAAAATAGCCTTGAAATTGTAAATTGATCACTAGAGTTGAAATGAACAAGCAGATAGGCTTTGCTTATTCTGCAGAAGATTGGGACTGATTAGGATAGGTCTACCCTGCAGCTGGGAGCCTCTGGGTCAGGGGTGGGCAAACTTTTTGGCCCGAGGGCCACATCTGGGTATGGAAATTGTATGGTGGGCCATGAATGCTCACGAAATTGGGGGTTGGGGTGTGGGAGGGGGTGAGGGCTCAGGGTGGGGGTGCGGGCTCTAAGGTGGGGCCAGAAATGAGGAGTTAAGGGTGTGGGAGGGGACTCCAGGCTGGGGCGGGGGGGTTAGAGTGCGGGGGGGGGGTGAGGGCTCTGGCTGGGGGTGTGGACTCTGGGGTGGGGATGAGGAGTTGGGGGTGCGGGAGGGTGCTCTGGGTTGGGACCGAGGGGTTTGGAGGGCAGGAGGGGGATCGGGGTGGGGCAGGGGTGCAGGCTCTGGGGGGGCGCTTACCTCAAGCAGCTCCTAGAAGCAGTGTTATGTCCCCCCTCCGGCTCCTACATGGAGATGCAGCCAGGTGGCTCTGCGTGCTGCCGCATCCATAGGCGCCACCCCGGCAGCTCCCATTGGACGTGGTTCCCATCCAATGGGAGCTGTGGGGGCAGCACTTGGGGCGGGGGCAGTGTGTGGAGCCCCCTGGCTGCCCGTATTCATAGGAGCTGGATAGGGAACGTGCTGCTGCTTCCGGGAGCCGCGCGGAGTGGGGCAAGCCCCGGACCCTGCACCCCCGTGGGAGCTCGAGGGCCGGATTAAAACATCTGGACGGCCGGATGCGGCCCCCGGGCCATAGTTTGTCCACCCCTGCTCTGGGTAGACAGATATGCCCCAGCTCCGCTGGAGCTAGTGTGCTAAAATTAGCAGTGTGGACATTGTGGCCTGGGCGGCAGCTCGGGCTAGACACCCAGGCTTGGACCCATGGGGCTTGGGTTCTTCTGAGCTTTGGTGGCCAGCCCAAGTGCTGCAATGTCTGCACTGCTATTTTTAGTGCACCAGCTCGAGTGGAGCTAGTGCATGTCCGTCTACTCGGACTGGGAGGCACTCTTTCTGCTGCAGTGTAGACATACCCACACGTCACAGTCCTTCCATGCTTAGGGCTTCATCTGTCAGAAGGAATAGCTCAGTTCATCAGACTGCAGAGACTTCTTACATGGTTTTTATAAAAAAAAAAACCTCCATAAGTGGGTCTTAATTCTGTTTCATTGATCACATAACTTTTAAATATCTCCTCAGAATTGTAGAACTCAATAGCTAGGTCTGTTTGAAATCTAAAGTAACGGTGTAGTATGAAATAGCTTTAAAAGTTTTTTAAAGTTTATATTTATCTATTATGGGAAGCAATTTCAACCTGCAAAACTTTTATTTTAAACCAATGTGGTCTTTAACTTTGGGGAAATAGAGGAGACTAATTTTAGCCTTGAAAAGCATCACAAGAGCAATCAACTCTGCTTCCGAAGTACTTGCAATCAAACCTCTCTGAGGCTGGTACATTAAAGCTAGTGATGTTCACTCAATAGCATACACATTAGCTGATTAGACATGATTAAGTATATAATATATATCTCCTCTCTAGAACAGTATGAGTAATGAAGGATTGGAGCTTTCTATTATATAACCCAGTTTCCAAGGATGGTCTTGTGGTTAAGGTACAAGACTGGGATTTAAGAGATCTGGGCTCAGTTCACAGATCTCTTCCACAGACATCCTAGATTACCTAGGGCAAGTCACTTAATCTCTCTGTGCCTCCGTTTCCCTTCTGTGAAATGGAGATAATACTTCCTGTCTATGTCTCTTGTCTGTTTGGATCCCAATTCTGTTTTGTGATTGCCTGAATCAAAATGGAGAATTGGGCCAAAGATTGTAAAATCTTTAGGGCAGGGATTATTTCTGAACATGAATCTTTACAGTAGCTTGTATAATGGGGCACTGATCTCAGCTGGAGCCTAAAGCACTTCTCTAGTACAAATAATAACAAAACTCCTGATGTATTATGAAGTCTGAAAGTTGAAAGATATTTTCAGCTGGGTGCGATTGGTCTATTGTAATTATATTGCCCTTGACTTGAGTAGCAAGCAAAACATTAATTTTAGTTTTTAAATCTTTTGTGAGGCATTAGACTGAAATCCTAAATGAACTAATGCATTTCATGTTTTGTAAACTCAAAATAGTAACATGATATACTGATCTTTCAAATTAAGAACAAGAGGAGTGAGTTCTTTGTCAAGGGCTTTGAGTTTCTCTGGTCAAAGGAGCAATAGAGAACTGCAGAGTATTACTGTTCATGACACAAGGCTTAGTTTGTTTTCATAAGCAGACCAGAATTTCATAACATTATAATACTGATCCATTCAAATGAATGGAATGGTATTGCTGTTTCCTTGAATTAAAGAACGGTAACACATGTTTCTGATCCACTAATTGTCACACATAAATACCCAAAGCAAGGAAATAAAGTCAATGCTGCTCCTGATAATACCTTCCAGCTGGGAGCATGGAAACCTAAACCCGTGTCCCAACTTCTGTATCCACCCTCACTGCCACATAATCCAGCTAGTTAGTAAAGCACTTAAGAATGGCAATAGCTTTTCTTGGAACAAACGCTGAATGATAATTTGGATCTGCTATTTTATTTCTATTATGTGCCAAATAGAGCTGATAAATTTAGCAGAAAAGGGATGAAATCCAAGCCTAAGAATTCTACCGAATCATCCCCCTTGAGTGACCTCTCAGTACGTTCAAAACAAAGGAAGAGACTTGCATACTGAAGGGATAAAACTTCACAATTGCTGAATTCAGTATTTAATTGGGAGCAAGGGAACCAGCTTATTTTTAGCAGAGCGATTTTGTGTTGTAAAGCTTTAGGTTTGCGTAAAAGGTTAGTGTCTTCAAACATTTTTTGTAAGCAGTTACAGTTTTGACTACTTCCACTTGGTGGATTATTACTTTTCAGTCGGATCTTAAACATGGCATATTTATTTTTTGGACCTACTCTTGTGTATGGGAATGGCTGGAGGAAAAGCATAGTTGTCAGATAAAACGTTACCAGATTCTGACATTAATTTTCTAATTACTTTCCAAGCTGTGCCTTACATGTTCTCAACTGGAGCCAATGAACTGTCAAAACTTGCTAGTAGGAAATTCTTCTAAATGTAAAATATCTCACAATAATAAATAATGGAGTGGATTGCCCATGGGAGACTTTCCAAAACTAGTTAGGTTCAGCAGGATCTTTTCTGCACTAATCCCACAGGGATCTTTGTTTTTGACTGTGTCCCATGCAGGTGCCTGTAATGTTTTCCTATATACAGAGAGCTACTGGGTAATTTTAGGAAGGATTACCTTGTTTGTTTAAAATTGTTTTTCTGTTTTTGGCTGTTCTCTTAAACTAAAATGTGTGTCCCCCCCACACAAAATGGCTACCTGTATGTGCAGACAGCAGTCTCCAGAAATTTAAAGGTACAGTACCAAACTCTCCCGCCTCCCCCCAGAGATAATTGTCTCTAGAGTTATATAAATGTGGTGTATTTAGCTATTTCCATGGTTGAGACACACCAAATGTTCACAACCTGTAACATTATTTATTCTATACTTTGGCCATTTTGCTCACTCTTGGAAGAAAAGGCTCTGTCCTATTTTATTAATCCCTCTCCAGATTTGTTGTACATGGTTGCCCTATTGAACCTTCCTCTTTTTGACTTTTTTTCTCCTCTGTCACATTCTCCAGATTTTGTTACCGTCTAGTGTTAGTCTTTGAAAAGCTAGACAGAGGGCCGGCTCCAGGCACCAGCGGAGGAAGCACGTGCCTGGGGCGGCACATGCTAAGGGGCGGTATTCCGTCCATGCTTGGGGCGGCACACTCCAGGCACCTTTTTTTTGCTTTGGCAATCCGAGTGGCTTTTTTTTTTTTGCTTGGGGCGGCAAAAATGGTAGAGCCGGTCCTGGCTAGACAGTATTGAGTGTAGCCCTGAGGGGCCCTAAAAAGAACAATATTCAAAGTGTGGTTGTACTAAGGTTGGGTAAAACAGCATTATTCCCTCCTCTTTGATGGGAGAAAATAACTGGGCCAAATCCTACACTCTTCACTCATACAAAAACTTCCATGAATTTTAATGAGAACTAATAAAGGTAGAAGGAGTTGGTCCAATACCACCTTTTGTCCCAGGATCTGAGTGCTTTAAAAGTGAAGTATTATCTCCATTTTACCAGTGGGGAAACTGAGGTAGATTTGCCTAAGATTACACAGGAAGTCTATGTGGCAGAGCTGAAATTAGAACCCAGATCCCTTAGTTCCCACTCGTGTTCGTTAATCATGACAACCATTCTTCTTCAAATGGGTAAACCAATACAGAGGTTAAAGTGACACTGTCAACTTCAAAGTTAGTAAACTTCAGAAAGCAAGTTAAAATTAGTTTCAGGTACTACCTTTGCCCCTGAATCTTCCTGCTAAACTTTGTCTTCAGAATCCTGTTCCTATTTTTGCTTACCCTTTTCCTGCATGGAGGATTCTTATGAACATGGAGAATTTGCTATACAGGGGAACCATTGAGTAAACACAAACTGCTTTACAAAGTATACAAACAGAAAAAGTAGGTATTTCTCAAATCTATTTCATTTACAGAAATCTTCGGTGTTACTTGTAACAAAAATAAATAAAAATGTTTTCTGACCGAACATTCTGATTTTTCCACTTTCTCTGCCCCCTGTAAGTTGACGGTGTCTCTTTAAGTGAGGTCGTTTGTCCAAGTTCTTCTGGTGAGTCAGTAGTAACCGGTTCAGGAGCCCTGACTCACAGTTCCGTGCTTGTACCAATACGGGATGGCAGTTGTCTCTTGTATTGTAAGTCTTCAACTTCCTATACTCTATAGCAGTGGTTTTCAAACTTTTTAGGCTGCTTACCCCTTTCCAAATAATGTAGTCTACTGA
Organism: Platysternon megacephalum; assembly: GCA_003942145.1. NCBI lineage: Eukaryota > Metazoa > Chordata > Testudines > Platysternidae > Platysternon > Platysternon megacephalum. The sequence goes on along the minus strand of QXTE01000113.1, from coordinate 4,649,885 downwards.
GTTCCCCAATCTGAATAGGCAACACGCAGCGGGTGTATGAGGGGTCAATTGGCCCCCCAGATTTCTGCTGTCCATTTAGCAAGAGCTTCTGGAGGTTTTCAAACTGTAGGGTACGCCCCCTGGAGGGGGGTGCGGAGGAACATTCGGGGGGGAGGTGGCAACACTCGGTGGCTCAGCGGGCCGTCCAGCAAGCCTGGGTTGTGGAGGGGTGCAAGCAAAAATAGTAACTCCAAGGGGGGGCTCAGTTCACACCTCCGAGCATTCCTCCACGCCCGCTAGTTTGAAAACCACTGTACTAAATAAAACACGCTGTCTGCCATTACAGGATTTTTCTCATGTACACCCTGACGAGAGTTTGCGTACCCCTATGGTACACATACCCCAGTTTGAAAACCACTGCACTGTAGCATATATATATATATATTTTCTGCTTTACTTTTTTTTCTAAATAGCAGAGTCCAGTTATATAACTACTGGCTATCATTTCTACCCCATAGGTATTACTATACTTTGGTGGCTAGTATCCCTTTATCTGCTCATCTCTCTACATTTGCCATAATGGGTATGCAATTTTGATCTTTTTCTGGTGTTTTTAATGGTGGTTTTTTTCTGATGCTTTATAACTGTGGTAGTCAGTCACGCTGGAATGAACAATGTTCTCCAGATTGCTGACTATTAAAATAAAAAGTGCAAATTCCAGGGCTGATTTTTGCTGGGTGTTTGATCACACTCTTTCACCCACCATTTTTCTATTGGTCCGAATGAAAATGCACTCTTTTTGACTACTTTCTGCTTGTATCTGTCAAGCATCTTTTAAACTACATTGTAGTATGTAACTAATCTACTGTAAACAATAGTTCATATGTAATATAAAATGGAAAATATTATACTGCCTTTGTAGAATACTATACAACATACGATGGTAAATCAGGATATATTTTGTACTATGCTGTTTATAGTCTTGGGGTATCTTTTTAACTTCTCAAGTTTTTTATAAAATTGCTTCAAAAGTCCTGCTAAAATCAAGATAATTTTTGTCCACTGCGTTCCCTTAGTCCCCCTAATCTGTAACGTTTTAAAAAAATAAAAATTCTCTGGGTCAGTATTTGAATGAAGAGATTCTTCCTAGATCCTGCAAAAAAGAAAGTTTTGGTATGCTCGATCTTATTTTCTTTCATTCAGCATTGGCTAGAAGAGATGGGAAGGAGATGGTGTGGCATAACCTCCTGGATGTCCCCAAATTTAAGATTTGAGCTGGCTTGTCTGGTATATCTTATGAACCCATAAACCCATGAAATCTAATTACTGCACACCAGATTCCTTCAAGTGTTTACACAGATCCTCTTGTTATTTCTTAAATGCAGTTATGTGGGTATTACAATACAGCTGGGTATAAGTCTGAGTCTCAAGTTTTAAAGACTGGCACTGTATTTGCCTTTCTTCAATTGCGTCACACCTCATCTGTTTCCGAAGATTTATCAGAAATGATTACTACCTTTTCAGCAGTTTTCTTCCTCATTTCTTGTCAAGCTCTTTGCTGTAGCTTGTCCAGTCTTGCTGACTTGCAGGTATTTCTTTAATAGCTAGTCCTTTGCAACCATTAATACGATTCACAGTTCAGAATCATCCCAGTTACCATTTTAAAGTTTTATTCCTTATTTTCTCACACTCTTCATTTTTGAAGTCTTAACTCTCTTGTGCCTCATCCCTGCTGTCAAATGAAGAGAACAAGTGTAATTTAAGAGCTTATGGTGGGCTGTAGGGAATGCCTTTCAAAGTGTGTGTGAAGAAATGGGAGGAAAGTATGTTATAATTACAACAAACTTTACTTTATCATTAATATTTTCTGGCACTTACTTTACACATATACCAAAGGTTTACTGTGTAGTATTATCTAGATTGAATGACATGTGTAGACTGTTCAAAGTGCACATTAATTTTTTTTGTTGTTTTGCAAATATATGTACCAGGTCAAAGACCTCTTCCTCAGAAAATGGTTGTAAAGAAAGATGTGCTACAGTTGCACTTCTCAGTCTCCTATTGGCGTCTTGTACATACAATGTTGAGGTGCCTTTTTGTTCTAATTTTCAATTGTATGTTTCCGTATGTGAGGAATAAGGCTAAGATTTTTGTCATGGATATTTTTAGTGAAAGTCACGCACTGGTCACGGGCAGTAAAGAGAAAATCACGGAAGCCCTTGACCTGTCCATGACTTATACTAAAAATATCCATGACAAAATGGGAAGGGGCTGGGGCAGCTGTGGGGGGGCTGGGAGCTCCTGGGCCCCTGCCACCTATGGGGGCTCAGAGCTCCAGGGTCCCCCTGTCCCCTGTGGGGCCGGAGAGCTGCAGGGATCCCCCTGCCTGCAGCCAGGGAACTGCCAGGGATCCCCTTACCCCCATCCCGGCAGCCAGGGAGCTGTGGGGTACCCCCGCTGCCCATGGTGGCTTGGAGCTTGGGGGCCTGCTGCCTCAGGCGGCGGGCACACCTCACAGCTCCCTGCCACTGCGACAGGTGATGGGACCCTGCAGCTCCCAGCCGCCGGGGTTGAAGTCACAGACATCTTTGAAAGTCACAGATTCTGTGACCTCCATGAAAAAATTGTAGCCTTAGTGGGGAGCCAGTGTAAAAGCTATCAGAGAATTAACTTGAACATTGCTACACTGGAACTCTGGAAAGCATCTTGCACCTAGTAAATTCTAAAACTTTTTTTCAGAAATTAGGTTTGACTCTTATAATAATTATAAGTTATCATTTTATCACTGCGTAGGAAAAATAAGAAGTATAGCAAGAGACCACCCTGGCTTAAACAGGAGATCTTCAATGATCTAAAAATAAGAGTCCTACAAAAAGTGGAAACAAGGTCAAATTACAAAGGATGAATATAAACAAATAACACAAGTATGTAGGGACAACATTAAAAAGGCCAAGGCACAAAAGGAGATCAAACTAGCTAGAGACATAAAGGGTAACAAGAAAACATTCTACAAATACATTAGAAGCAAGAGAAAGACCAAGGACAGGGTAGGTCCGTTACTGAAAGGGGGCGGGGGGAGAATAATAACAGAAATGGCAGAGGTGCTTAATGACTTACTTGTTTCGGTTTTCACCAAGAAGGTTGGTGGTGATTGGACATCTAATGTAGTGAATGCCAGTGAAAATGAGGTAGGATCAGAAGAGGCTAAAATAGGGAAAGAACAAGTTAAAAATTACTTGGACAAATTAGATATCTTCAAGTCACCAGGACCTGATGAAATGCATCCTAGAATACTCAAGTAGCTGACTGAGGAGATATCTGAGACATTAGCGATTATCTTTGAAAAGTCATGGAAGATGAGAGAGTTTCCAGAAGACTGGAAAAGGCCAACATAAGAACATAAGAGAGGCCGTACCGGGTCAGACCAAAGGTCCATCTAGCCCAGTA